>JAQIXW010001814.1:0-17621 GCA_034700685.1 Willowsia buskii | reverse complement strand
AATAAATGCAATTCTACAACTTTGAAAGAGAAGACCGAAATGCAATATTTAAAAACTCACAAAACTCAAACAAAGACTGATATTATCATGGTTTTTCTAACGATTTCCATGCTTATTTATTTTTTATGCTATCCTCCTTTGTCTTTTCTCTTTACTTCTCATTAATATTAACCCAGTTTTTACCTGCTACCTTTTTTAGTATTGGGTCATATCATGGTTTTTTTCTATTATGACTTTCTCTTGTACAATACACTTTAACACATGCCTACCTATCTTTATGAAATAACATATATATATTTTTTCTTTTCAGACACTAACTGCTAACCACCTCACACATGTAGTTCACTCGGCTCACTGTGCCTTCCCCCTTTCTCTCTATTACTTCTTATTATTGCAAGTATTTTTCTCCTCGTAGCAGTCTGCTTTCTACTACCATTTACCACTTTTTGATACTCCCAACCAGACAAGCTGCGTTCTGTTAACTCTTTATTTTTTCTTCTTTGTACTTATGCATACTGACTTAACTTACTCAAACGCTTCTCCTCTGGTCGACTTTATCCTTTCCCAGCACACTGACGACACCAGTAAATGTTCCGCTTCACCATACGCCGCACCATCACCACTTCACCTATGAAAACACAAAAAAAACACTTCTTGAATAATACACCCTCATATACTAAACTTTCTCGGGCTTCACTCAAAAACCAACAATAGCTATATGTAAATCGATATCAAGATAAAGTATGTTACATTTTTTCTTTTCTTCATTCAGTTTTCTTTAATTCTTGAGCTACATGGGTAAAATGCTGATAGAAAAGTCGTAAGTCTATTCACATTTTCATCGTCTGAACTAAAGTAATTCGCTCAGCTTACCAATATGCAATGCCACATGAAACTGCTATATGTAAGGCATACCTTATCCCGTGCTCCACAGTCATTTTCTCGTTGAAAGTAACTGTGCGAACACGAAGAATAGATTTTAACTTCTTTTTGCATGTTGATACCTTTTGAGTTCATGTTCGATTGAAAAAGATCTACTTAACTCAAAGGTTCCTTTGAAAGGGAACTCTTTCAAATATTTTATAGAAAGGATTACCACGATTGATCGATTTTTTGTTCATTGCTTTCACAAACATTGCATATCGATAAAATATAGGCATTTAGGTATGTACAATTGCACGTTTGCGAGAAGAAAAGGCATTTGCTGTTGTTGTGAATATTTGACTTAGTAGAGAATGCAGTACGAAACAGGGGAAAAGTGGCCATTTGAAATTCAGCAGGATAATAATTAAGCAAAAATTCAGGGACGTCTTTAAACAAACTATTTATTTTTCTACATGTATATATATAAGCCATAACCATCTTCATCTCCATCTATCCCAACCACTGTATGTGAGACTTGTAAAAAAAGTGACGAAATGCAATTCAAAAACAAAAGTTTTCAGTAAAGGAATTTTTGGATCAACATTATGCTTCGCGGAGAGGTTTCTATTGCAGCTTGCATTACACCGGCAAAAAATAGTAACAACAAGCGCCAAAGCTAATAGAGATGTATCATATATAATACGAGGCACACATATCCATCCACACGTTGTAACGACCACACCAGCTTACGAATGATTTTTCGCTTATTTTATCCTTCACAAATTCAGCTTTTATTTTATCTCCCCTCCACTTATTTTTCCACACGCTTCAAAAGTACAAAGGATTTTTTCCCTTTCTGCTCTGCAAAGATTCCTATAATCACTCAAGCTGATGGGAGTGGAAGCAGCAACGGAAAAAGAAAAAAACTGCAAAAGTCCTAGAAGCATTTAAATGTTCTTTTAACAGAATCACAATAGTATAGCGATAGTGGAAGATTGTACATCAGAAAATGAAGCACTGCAGTACATTTACACTTAGATATTCTCTTTTTTGCAAAAGTAAGAAAGGAAATGCGATTGACTTATTCCTTCTTTTTCTCCTTGTAGCAAAATTTATGTACGTGTTCTCTTTTTTCCATTGTACTAAAACACAATCCTGATCGTCATTTTAATTCACTAGTTGAGTGGCTTTCGTATATAACATTTTGCTAGTGAGTATGACTGTTGTGAATCCACCACCATGCGACATACACAAAAAAAGAAGATAAAAGCCAAGTTTTCTTTTCTCGTTGCGGTGCTTGGTGATTCGGAATGTTAGAGCAGTGGAATATATGATGCTTTAGTCGTGTCATGTTCACTCCACTTTCCTTCTCGTAATAAGTTGGATTTAACAAGGATGATCGTGTTTTTCCCTGCTCCACATTGCAAGTGTGCACAAATTCTCATTTGAACCTTGTAGTAAACCAAAATTCATTGCATTATACATGTATCTAGCCGAAAAATTCTATTGCCGTTGGAAGTCATGAGATTTCCGCTTTTGTATGTACCTTGATGCCATATGAAATGTGTATGGTGACTGTATCTAGACTAGACAGCTTTCTTCCACAATAACCTGAGGTGCTTGTATACAATACAAACACTACATTTAATGTATGCATTATGTATATACATTATATACATATACCTATTTAACATAACATTACGTGATACGGTTTCTCTTTCCATTTGAATTTTTCAGAACCACACATTCAACGACATTTTTTTCCATTGCATTGACACAAAAAATATTTTTGCAAGACTTAAAAAACACGTTTTGCTTGGCTTGCAAATATTGTTGCTCTGCTGTTAGTAGCAAATCATCGTTTTTACTGAGATATAGTAAAAAATTATATTTTCGTTTACTTTCTAAGGCGATCAATACATCGTACACATAGTGCATACCAACACACTTCGCTTTTCCTTTGTTCTCCGCAATGAATGAATGTTTGCACGACTAATTTTTGCACATTTTACCTCTCTAAAACCTTCAGTGCTTATAAAAGCTTTCGGTTCTGGTAGATTGTTAAAACACTTTTACAATAATGTCTTGTCTTTTACTCTTACACAATGGCTTTCAAATAATATTACATTAATATAGGCATTGTTGTAATATTTTATATTGCTGCATAAACATTGTATAATAATGATAGTGATGAATATGCCATCAGCAAATTGAAACACTTCGACTTTAAGATCCACGATATGAGAAAATCCAATCAAGTTTGTGTGCCTTCGGGGATACACTTCTCCGTCTAGAACAAATTTGTTTAGGAAATTGCAAATACTTGGGAAAATATTTAAAAATCCATAAACCATGCATCAAAGCAAATATATAGGTAAGCATTAAAAAGTTCTGTTCTGACGGAAAGAAAAAAATCTTAAAAACAAAGCGTTTTATAGCAAAGGATGGTGTAATCTTTATATAGAATCTCGGATATAGATAAAAGGCTAAAGTATAGAAGCAAAGAAATATTCCAGGTAATTTAAACATGATTAGAAGTTAAGAAAAGTTCAAAAGCCGAGGACATAGAATCATACTTAATTATTCTGAATAAATACCTTCAATACAATAATGCCAAATGTGTATACATGCAGTCACAAGCTTGAAATCTATCAGGAGGAGTGCATGTAAGTCACTGGCGGAATTTTGAATTTTATCGTTTCCAATCTGGCAAAGTGTAGCCCGCCTTCTAATCACACGAATCAAAATTTCATGTTGTTTCTTGGAATAGCCAACGTTTTCATCGTTATTGTGAGATTGCCTGGAAAAGTGAAAGTCATAAAAATTGTCTATATATCCTCACTTTTGCTTATGCTAGTCTATAACATAACCTATGTATAACGGTGATATTGATTACTTTTGTACATGTGTAAAGTGAAAGCGAATTTCACGCTTTCAGATCACACGCGTTGAAGCTTATAAAATAACAATTAATGATGATGGATTGATGGATTTTGTAGCATTCATAATAGCATGTCAGCACTCAGCAGTCATACATAAAATGCCGTGTTACACAGAGGATTTTCAGTATTTCCGACAAGGTCATCAAACCATCTTAAAATCTGGATTGTGCCAAATTAATAAGATGTAAGCATGCTAATAACTGTTATCAATGTCAGTTTTAATTTCATTTGAAAACGAGAACTTGCGTTGACACAGAATTCATGACTTTATAGAAAGCTGTAGAATAGAACAAGAAATCAACGAGTATTAAGAGGGATTGAAAGGAATACGGAACTACACAAGAAAGAAACTATTCCGAAAGAAGTGAGCAATTCTTGCCTTGTGTTTCCAAAATCTAAATCAGTAGGGAAACTTTTTTTTGTCGCGACCTAAATGAACCATTGCGCTAGTTTACCCTTTTCACTTATACTAGCTGAATTCTCTCCGTCCAAGTGAAGAAGAAGCACTGAAGACAAAAATAGTTCGACGAATTTGTTAATACGCATGAAAAAACAACGTTGCTCAAAGCAATGATTCTAGTCGAGTATTATGCCGTCAACGTACTATACAAACACAACATAAGAGAATCTGTACATAAGACTGAAGATTCTACGACATAATGTATACAAAGTAATTCCACTAAATCTTTATCATGTTAGCGCCTCACATTTCTGTTACTTCTTCCTTAAATACAATATATACGTATCTAAGAATGAGAAAATCAAGAGGATAGGTATATGAATATGGAAGTCAGAACAAAAGAAGATGTGAGAAAATCCAGTTTATTACCGCTTCGTCGATAAGATTCGATTCAATATATGTAGTTGATCCTGGCCAGACTTACAAGTTTATTATCTTCCGTACATTACCTTATGAGCTCTAACGAATTTATTCAATCAACCAGCTCATTCAAAATATGACACTGCTGATTTACTGAAGCAGTGCTATGTAGCAATAATGCTAAAAAAATGCTTATGTCAAAGATTTTCTCTTTTAACAATTAGCCCACCTAAGCGCATGTTCCCTACTATAAAAATGCAAACCTACTTTTACTTTTGAACAATATTTGAATAATATGAGTGATAAATACATGGTTAAGTAATTCAAACAGAACAAGAAATGATTGTTTATTTAACTAGTGAGACATAGACACAGTAGTGCTACTGTTCCTCCCTTACCTGACATGGTCACTAGAAAATCTTAACTTTATATGATTATCTCCATTCATCTGAGATTAGTGCACAACAGTGGTAAGTTATAGCTGATAGTTATCAGCATTTGCAAGACAACTTCAAGCATTTAGGAGTTTCCTGTCTAACGGTCGAGATGCTCCCATGAATTTATGTGCCTGTTCGAAACATTGTTTAAATCTTGCACAATGTTGATGCATTTAATAAAGAAAACATTGAACTCAGAAACCTTGCTTTTGAAAGCTTATATGAATCTTGTTTGCTTCGTCTTTTAAAACTTTACTGTGCACGGTAATTATTGATTACTACTGCTATTAAGGAATAATTAACAAATATCTGCAATAGTGTATTATTTTTATAAACTTTTCTCTTTTCGAAAACTAAAATGGTCACGTAAAACAACTCTATCAGAATAAATTGAGATATTTTAAAAAGTAATGGTGTGGTCTTGAGTCTTGAGCAATAAATTTGCTGCAGCAGTACCAAAGCAATATACTATACCGTTTGTGTTGTGATAACTCAACTTCTCTTCTCATGGCTGAAGTACTGAACCTGAACCCGGATTCGATTTCATTCTATCACTTCATAATGTACACCAAAAACGCGTGAGAAACAAGAAGCATGTACGGATCTTATTCCAATATCACCAACACCGCTAATCTAAAAGTGAATCTACACTGTTTGTATTCCATCAACCGTCCCATTCAACATTATAGAAAACCGAAAAAGTTTCATTTCTTGGCTACGATGTTCGTTTCTTCACCACTACAATCAAGCATCACTGCATTATTAAAAACTTGCCAAAACAGGAGCCAGGTAGGTATGTAACTTTGCATGTTACATAATATCTGAATTGATCATTCTAAATGTAGCAATGGCATCGACTTCACTTAATAGTCTGAATGCTACCAAAGGGAAATATGTGCAATCGGTTTTATGCTGACTGTAGCCTTGCCAGTCTTTCCATTCCATCTAGAAATTCAATCGTTCAATGGAAAATGCACATTTATCGTTATTTCCTTTAGAGCAAGTCACTCCGATGAAAAGCACCATGTACATGTATTATATCACGGGCTGCTGGGCTGGCTGAATCATAAAGTAATAACAATAAATACACAAACAAGCCGACTGTTGGTAGCATAAGGTGAAAGCAATTTTATACAAAGCATGTATTTTCTACCAGATGTAAAGCCCTAACCCACCCACATAGTCTCGGTCTGTGGCTTGTGGGAATATCATTGAAAAACGGGAAATTCAGCATCGATACAATAAATAGCTAACCAGGAGAGTGCTAACGGGCAGACAATCATGTTAAATTCAATACCTGATGGTGCTTATACGCTTTACGACCACAAGTAATAATCATAATGCAACTACACCACACCTGACCTACCGCTGACAGGCTAGCATGCCAGGTCTTGGTCTGAAAAAAGACATGGTGCGCATTCCTAAATTCCTTCTTGACAATCTTGACATCGTGCTTGTTTTTTAAGCTTGCTGCAATGGGAAATACTTTTGGTTTGTGGTGACAACGACAACTGTAGTAGTAGAGCATTTTTATGAAGGAAAGTTCATACAGAAAAAATGTATTTCAGAGTGTGCATGCTCTTTGCCTTTTCTCTCACAACAACTGAATTTGGAATGTTCTTTTAGAATCGAGCAAATTTGTATACTATGCAAAATTTCAATATTAGTGAACGTAGTATTGGATGAAGTTTGCAAACTAAGATAAAAATCTTGCTGACACTACAATCTAATAAATTTAGATTCGCGTGACATGATTAAATGCAAAACGACAACATTGACAACATGAGCTACTCTTTGATCTATGTACCTTTGTTGTGGTCTCCAGTGTGGAATTGATTCATTGTTCAATTGAGCTATTGTTACCATCTGAATCAATACTCTCCCAGATAGAAATACATACTCTGCCACATCGATGGATTCACTGAAAGAGCTAATGTGAGAGTAGAAAAAGCACTTAGCGATAGACAATAGCATTATAAGTTGATTAATTAGGAAACAAAAGCATTTGGATTTTTTTTCGTTTTTCGAAACTAATGTTGCTTATAGGACTTATCAGGATTTATGACTCCTGCTGTTGTAATGTATCAGCATTGGATTATTATATACAAGATGTAATTTTGTGGGAAATTAGAACATTCTGGCTTGGCAATAATGAGTGTAGTAATACTAGCAATTTTGCAGACGCGTTTTGCATAGCTTACTTGGTTATGTATGAAAACAGTCGATTTGGCATGGATTTTGTGAAACACTCGCTTCACTTGATATCATAACACGGTGTGATGTGTTGTTTAAATTGAACTAAATTTAAATTACGTATTTAGCTGGTTACAATTTTATTGAGTAGGTAGACAGAAATATACTAATCAAATTATATGCTAAGCTAATATGATATTCATTAGTAGCACTAGACATACAAATAAACCAGTCGTTTGAGTTTCGTCGTCCTCACTGTAAATTTCTTTGCAAAGTGACACAACATGCAAGAAAAACGCGTTTCTGCAAGGTTTAAGCAGCTTTAATCCGCTAAACAAACGAGAGCAGTAGAGCTTTTCTATTCTATTTGCTTCGATCAGCCTTTCTCTTTCTTTCCTTCTCTTGGCTTCCGGTAATTAATGCTGTGCCTGAAAGTTTCTGACTTCTTGTCTTGACGTGTCTTTGAGCATTTAAGCATGCCAAGAAACCAGCCAACCACACCGACTTGCAACTCGGAGAGTAGCTCAACAAACTCTCGAAGTAATCACACCACTACTAACGGAACCGAGTCTTCTTGTTATTGAACTAGCTCTCTCACACACAATTCATCAGAGAGAAAGAGGGAAAGGGGACCATAATTGCTGAATCTGATTTCTTTCTGCTAACCCTTTATTACCACTATAAATGTTGCCATAATATCCATCATAGATGTGTTGCCTACTCTTAAACTAACCAGCAAAGAAACTGTCATTTCGTGCTTTTTTTCAAGACCGAGTAGACGGAGGGAGGGAGAGAGAGGAAAAGAAAGGAAGAAAATGTATTCCTAAAGGATCTAGGTATCTGCAATGTCGGTTTTCATTAAACACAATTTGATGTGATGTGAGTGAACATGAGCGAGAGATCCTAAAAACACACTTGCCAAATGCAATGTTGGCATATTATCTTGCTGGTTTTGGGATGGGATTTGGGATGATAGGAATGGGTTGAATCGACAAAGACAAATTGATGTTTGCAAGAAGAAAAAGGTTTCATAAAATTGCATGTAAAGAGTTTTCTAGTTGTTTATTAGTGTAAAATTCTTATATGTACATAATGTATGAAACGCTAAAGGCATAAAGCAATAATAGACAAATGGAAAATAGTTTGTAAGCAAAAGCAACATGTTATATAAGAATAGATGAATGCGAAAAATCAGTGCAGTGGTAATATCAGGAGAAACGATCTTTAGCTTGACTTTGGTTTTGAACAAGTCAGAATGGCTGTTATTTGCAAACTTATAACAGTAGAAACAAAGAAACCTTTTCTCATATACATATTACAAGGGTTCTTCCGACGCGGCTTGATAAAGGCATTGAAATCGTGAGGTTTATATATCTATAGGTAATTCATTCTTTTTTTGCTAACTACAGTTATCTATAGTATTGGAGACGAATTATGTGACACAAAAGCTGATGGGACTTGGAAGATTCATCCTATAATGTTGTGATAAGGATGATGACAGAGAGTTGTGCAATTTTGCATGAGCAGAGGGGCGAATACACACGTTACTAACAAAGTATTCTTACTTCTACGTGTCTTTGTGCTGAGTAGAAGAGCAGGTGATTGGCAGCGAGGGCAGTAGGGGACATTCCGTGCAGAAAATGGAATGCTGTGCTTATATATGTGCAGTTAAGTAAAATGACAGAGAAGACAAAAGAATTGAGCTGCCATGCGATGTTAAGTTATACCTTCTTGCATGAATTTTTAGGTGCAGTAAGAAAAATATCAGGCTTTTGTTACATAGTTTTGCATAAAAATGGGTAATTTAATAGGCATTCATGGTGCATTTTTAGTTAAAAGCGGAGAAAATGATTGGTGAATTATTAGAGAAAGAAGGGTGAAATAACTGTAGCGCAAATAGTGAAAAACGTGTGATGCTTTAGAACTTTTTGTACCTTTCTTCTTCGCATTTGATTTTATTCAAGGAAACTAGATTGCTCCGTTCTTGTTGACTCTTTTCAACAATTTCTTTTGAATATGAAATAATTTTCTTAAGAAATAGATATCTTCATAGAGAAAAACTTGACTTTTTGATTAAAACTAGTACAAAACTTAACGTAACTTACACACTTAATCTTACAAGTCTGCTTTCCCGACGCACTATGTAGTATTTTCTCTGAGAAAGTCACTTTTGCTTCTCACACTGTAGAATGAATGGAATACAATATTTAACCTTGCTCCAAAAGGAAGAAACTAACTCCTTCTTCCCTCCAACCAACGGTGTTTCCTCCTTCTACAGCAAATTCGGACTGCTACATTTTCAAGGGAAGAAAGTCTGCAAAAAGAGAGCAGCATAGGTATGGCAGTGTTGGTATGCTGCTTTCTGTTTTCTCTCACATTGTTAATGTCGTGGTGTGCTACTTGTGCTGGCATTGGAACATTCTCCGTATTATTCTGATGCTGCTGCCGCTGATTTACCCTACTATTCACTCCACCAGCTTAAGCTAAAAGAAGGGAAAAGAGGAAGGGCGCATGCCATGCCATAGTCTCGAAAATTTTTATGGCTTTCATTTAGTTTCATGCTATCTTGCAACAGACCAACACAACGGGAAAGGAGAGAAAGCAAGAGAAAGCCTTACACTTACACTTACACTGCCTTGCTACATTATGTACTTACAGTGCAGTGGAGAGTTGGTATGTGCACGTTGGCCACATATGTACATGCATATATCATGTTATGATTTTACTTTGGAACTTGCCCCTTTCTTCATTTCCATTCCTCTTTTTTTTTGGCAAAAATGTAGGTACCTAATAATATGCTAGTGGCTACAGCATACCATATTAGATATGAACCCAACTTTCTACGAGGAGCTTGTGTGGTGTAACTTTCAATTCAAAATGCAATCCTCAATACACACAATATTCAGATAAGAGTAGAAACAGAATGAACAGAAAGAGGAAGATTCCTGCTGAGAATGGGATAGTGTTAGTGGTAGTGCAGACGGTGCAGAATGGTGCGGCATTTCTTGTCTTGTCTGCAAGGTTTCTCTTCTTCCTCATGCACGCCCTTACACTTTCTTTTCGCCTATTTTAACTTGTTTATTAGAGTTTGCATGAAATTACAAAGCTGCGTGGTAATTGTAGCAGTGGTGGAGTGTGTTCCATTCACGTATATGAATATGCATCAAAGTAACAATGGAAGGTCTTGTTCATGGCACCATAAAAATTTACCGATAACTTTTCGCGTGCCTTTGCTGCTGTTGTGGTCAATGGGGCAAAGTATGTACTCTTTTTGCAGTAAACAATGATGTGATCATGGATAGTTGTGAAGTAAAATATTACACCTAAAATTCTTTTTTATGCTCCGTGCAATTTTTCCAAACCAAAAATTTTTCGACTGCGTTTTATGCAATATACAAGGTATGTATTCACTGAATTGCATAAATAAACCACATACATGGTCACTGAAATTTGTTAGATTTGATAAATAATATTAATCAAACAATATATAAATCCAATTGATAAATACAAGGAGAGAGGATGGAAATGTCGCTTGATAAAAAGTTTTTACTGACAAATGTCAAGGATTCAGCGATGGTCTCAGCTCAACAATGTACAAATTTCGTTTCTGTTTTGATATGTGCGACAGGCAATTTGTAGTTGATTAGCGAGAAATAAGTTTCGAAAGCATATGTGTTACATTGAGAAATGTATTGGTACCGATGTAAGTTCTTTGAAAAATTATTACTTTTATCCCATTGGTCACCTGTGCCTGGCTAACGTAAATAACTTATCATATCTTAATCTAAAGACAACCTTGATAGTAATAGCAGTTAGCATACAATTTTGCATTGTTATGTCCTTCTATTTAGTCCATAAAGCCATAATTTGTAGAACGAAAAGATGCCTACACTTTGAATTCTTGTTATCCAAGATAATTTATTTGCTTAGCTGTATGAACATGTATGTATTTACAAGTTTGCACAAGTTTGCGAACTGAATAATAAATGGAGTTACTGTTTGCCCCAGTCCTTGTTTTTTCTTGATATTCGTGTAAACGTGCACATAACCAATCGCACTATATCGGTACCGTACCATCGACAAAGAATGAGAAATGCAGACTATGAAGCTTATTTTTAGACTAGCTTTGGAACTCAGATTCCCCTGCAAATTTTAGGTGTTAAATGAATGGTGCAGTCACATCATGCCATTGGTAATATATAAATTGACAACTCATAATAAAGCACTAAAATAGCCAAAGTAAATTAAAAGGGGGAAGATGCGTCGCTACGTGGCCTGTTTATGCCTTCCTAAACGCCAGCGACACTTGGAGGAAACCCTTTAAAACAGCATCGTGTCCCATTTCCTAACGGTATCTTATTTTACGATCCACTCAAAAGAGGACAACTGAAGCAGCAAAGGTAAAGCATCGTTTGGTAGTTACAAACAATCCCATATCGCAATGAGTAGCGGATGCAAGTTGCGCTAATTGCTATTCTTAGTTTCAAGAGTGGATTTATGCATATCAAAATCTTTAATGTTTTAAAAACCAAGTTGCTCGCGTAATATCATTCACAACTGGCTCACCAGATTTTACTGACAAATCCGAACGCGCAAGTTTTTGGCTAGATAATATACAACAAACCATGCAACAAAATTCGTATATTCAATTCTGCTAGACTCCCACACACGGAGGCGTAAGAAAAACGACACCCAGCAACCTATATTTGACCACACATTTTGATACGTAGTAAAATATATTTACAAAGATACAAAATTGAATGAAGTGGAATTGTTTTACCTATATCATCGTACCCGTACCTTTCTACTTGCAATGAAAAATGTATGATCCAATATACCATAATATACTACGTGTATACTATACCCCAATGCAATGTATGCTGGGTAAATTTATTTGCAAATGTTTTACGTGTAACACTATAAAGATGTTTCCAAAAACTTTAAAGTTGAGTGATGATAACATTTCTAAACTATTATACCATGCCCATTTATTCTTCCAATTTCTGTGTATATTATTCTCAAAATCGGATATGTACTTTACTTAACACATTATGCTATACGATGAACCAATTTATGAGTACACGTCCGGTATAGCATTTTTGCAACCAGTCTATAATCTACATTTTGTATTTATTTTAGAACGAAATCACTAATCAATGTTTGTATTGGCTCAGATTCATAAATGTTCGCAAACGTTATGAAAATGGTAAGATGTGTGAGTTGGGCTGCTTCCCACACGCACTGTTTAATCCATTTAGTGTGTTGGGAGTGGGAGCCGTTTTGTCGTGTCGTTATAGGTAAGCTCAACTGAATTTTGTAGAAAGAATAATTATAATGCCTCTTTGCATGAATGAACATACCTACACGAGTGTCTCTATAGTAGGCACACTATAAAGTATCATCAGACATTATATTTGCTTTCGCACTAGGTTATATTGTTACTTCATCTTGATGCGTTTTACTTGTTCGTTTTTCTTTCTCTTCCAAACGCAACCAATGCCTTTTTCATATCCCAGCCTTCAGCAAACCTAAATGTGTAGAAATTCATTTCGCATACTCAGCCCAATCTTCATCTTGGCTCGCCAACACAATTTCCTTCGAAGGACTGATGAACATTTGAAGTGTTTTCAAGATGAATGTTTTCTAGACATGATGCATAAAACACAGTCCATTGCTAGTGGTAAAAAACACATCTCTCTTGTCGAAAAAAATCTACTTTTTTTGCTCCCAGTAGTGGTTCATGTAAGCAGTCACATTCACTCGTCCATCTTATCCGTTTGTAAGAGTGAATTTCAATAAGTTCTTTCATAGTCTTCAAAGCGAATCTTTCAAACAGTTTGAGTTCATCGTCACACTGCTGCTAAGCTTCACTCATATAATACCTACTTCCTTTTCTCCAGATTTATTGCATAATATAGTGTCAAGCTACTGATACACATATGTGAAAATGGTATAGTGTGTAGATAATAAATTTAGTGCTTTATAGTACAGTATTTATATAAAAACTCATTTTTATATTTCTTCATACAACCACAAGTCATTGCTATATACAGCTAGTGCATGCCGTCATCATAAAAAAGACGTTACTCATCAAATTAAGTTTCCTCTTGTACCAAATCACTACATAACATTCTGAGCCAATGTTACTTTAAAACCGCCTCTTTGCCTGGCTGTTGCTGTCTTCTCCATCAAAATTATATACTCAAGACTCAACAATCCTCACGTAAATGAGGTATTCAAGCTTTATTTGGTGTAATATTTTATTGAATATTTGTTTACAAGGCGCTCCCTGGCCTATTTTAAAGATTAAAATACTGTAGCGTGTGAGCTGTGAGCTATAGTGCCGCAAGTTAACTAGTGTCACACATTCTTGCTCTTTCCTGATATATTTCACTCTGATTACTATCATCATCAGGAGTTGAATGCTTCTCCCGTGCCGAATAATCAATGAAGAAGTGTTAACGTTTTCTTTATAAAAACTTCTTTGTCTCATGTTTTGTTCCTTTGCTAACTATTGGATGCCTAAAATGTAAAAAGCATACACATGCTTGCATAAGACAATTTGATTACATAGGCACATCCGTCCGTTCAAGAGTGTGTGGTATCAAAACCGAGACCAACAAGACCAAACCCAAAAATTCCAAGCTTTTTACACTTTGTTTAGTAAAACGAAGTAAATAAGCAGACTAGATCTTAACAGATTGGAGGAGGACACGCGACGAGAGAAGTTGTATAATAAAAGCATAGGAGATACATAAGAAGAAAAAAGCAAGAGAAACTACGTGTGTATTTTAGGAATGAAAATTTGTTCTTCGTAGTATGGAGTGTTATAGCTGCTCACAAATTTTTGGCCTTTTTTGTATGGATGCATTCATTTCATTGTTACTTTTTTGTATATAGATATTATGTAAGTAATATAAAAATATCATCCCACTTATTACATCCATTCTGTGCACTTTGTTTTGTACAGAGATTGGGAATCGAGGATCACCGTATAGCCGTGTTACATAGAACAACACTACTGCACTTACTACTATACACAAGCACAATAATTTTACCCTAAAACGAGCTGATCAAGTACAAAAGGATAGCACCATGGCAGATTCTGCTCCAGTTTCCTGCAACTTTGTGGGCAATAACAAGATGACGAGGCTAAAGAAAGTTCTTGTTGAAGCCAGAGAAATCAAAAATCCAGAATTGGATTTGGTTGAAAAGGGCATTGTCACCTTTGATGAACTGCCTGGACTTTGTAAGTTTTCTATTTTGTTGTATAAAAGTGCCTAGTTATCCAAATTAAAGAGGAATGTTTATTTAACATAAATGCGCTTATAATTTTAGCAAGTATTTTCTTCATTTATACGTGCATATTTTTATGCTAGTTGAGAAACTTGCAACTATAAGTTGTCTTGCAGTGAAAGTTCACTTGAAGACATTTTAGACGTTAGAGGCATGGATAGAGAAATGTATCATTACTGTTTGAAGTGACTGGCTGGAATTTGAAAGTAGGGAACTATTTATGTAATGTGCAGTATGACAAACAAATTTGAAGCGGCTCAAACAATAAGAAAATCCTGCATTTTTGCTCTTACTCGTTAGTTTGGAAAATGTTACTTGTGCAAAAAATTAATATTTTGTACATTATTTGAGTTTATAATGTAATGGGGGACAACAGACACTCCAATCAAAGCCATATTTTGTGCAAAAAATGTCAGATGTGAAGAGATTAAAATGAAAAGCTATTTAGTTTCGATTGGGCATATTAATGTTGATTGACAATAGTACTGCACAAATTAACACATAACACATCTTATCTTGGTACAAAAATTCTTTTTTAATTAGGAAATATTCAGAGAGAAGCTTATTTTTGTGGTTTGAAATCTTTTTCTTAAAACTCTTTTAGTCTTGCTCAAAGAGTAGCTCCAAAAAACAAAAACTCTGTTCACATTCAACAATGCTTGGCACATCCGCTTTTTAGGTACTCTTGCCATATACGGATCGAGGAAGGACTTTCCTTTTAAGGAAACTAGATACGCATCTTGTAATGTACTTATTCACTATTATTGAGGGGACAAACTTACCTTAGTACTATTAGTTAAAATTTGTGATTAACGTCTACAGTAGTTACACGGTGACGTTCTAACGTGGTGCATTGGTTTGCTGTATTTACGCTCTACACTATGCATGTTATTATGACACATTTACGCAGTTAGTAATGTGAAATAAGATGCAGCTTTAATGTCCCTGAGTCCAACCCACACTTGTTGCATGCTGATATTTATATGGCACATGCTTCAGGCTATTTATTTGCATGAAAATTATGATAGTCAATGGTCAACTAATGATTTTTTTTAAACTACCTATTATCAATCGTCAAACATTCTGCTTACTCATAATAATGTACAAAAATGATTCGTATTTGGGATATAATATAGCATATTAAAACCTATAATTTTGATGATGATTGCTCATGTACAATGATAAAATAAACTTGATCGATGCACTAAACACTTGTCTTCGTTTCATGACACTATGACATGACATGAATTAAGTAATTGTAATTAAAAAACTCTTCGCAATAAATTAAATTAAGGAATGCCGATCATGTCGAGTATCATAGTAAAAGACTGAATTTGCAAAAGTACACTCCAACCTAACCACGCATACTATGCATTCGGATTTTTGATCCTGTCATGTCATTTTTATTTTATCAAATACAAAAAATGATGACGTAGACATAGAAAGTGCATAGTAGAATCAACTATGGGAATTAATAATCCTGATTGCATCTTAGAAAATGATAGTTTCGGGTTATATTGGAATTGGACAGATTGGTTCAAAATCCGAAAGGATGTCAGATAATATTGTCCGGTTCAGTGTATTGCTTATCGGTATGTCTTCTTGATCCTATCGTTTCTTTTTCTTTATATACAGTGTCTATGGAGTTCGTCACAAGGCTGACTCTGTCACACAATAAACTGAAATGTAAGATGCTCTGATTGTCTGATGGACACATATTTTTCGTCACTCATGTTGGCTGCAGTTGGTAAATGTAAAGGCACAAGTAACTAATGTGTATGGTCGAATTTAAACTTTAGCTGTGCCATCAACCATTGCAAATCTGGTAAATCTGGAAATTCTCACGTTGTTTAACAATCAACTTGAAGAACTACCCACAGCTATCTCATCCTTGCCTAAACTACGCATCCTTAACGTTGGGTAATTTGACATTGACCAGAGAATGTGTCTTATCACCACTAATCTTTCATCCAAGTGCAAAAATACTGTTCTCAGCACTTGTCTTTCCTTGAGAGAATGATTCGAATTCTAACTTTTGACATATTATTATGCTCCCACAGATTGAACCGATTGACCAACCTAGGTCGAGGTTTTGGTGCCTGTCCAAGCTTGGAAATACTCGATGTTACGCACAACAAACTGAGTGAGGATGGACTGCCTGGAAATTTTTGGATGATGGGTAAATGAGAAAATAACTACTTTCCCTCAACGCAACTTGAGAATGTAGGACTAATTTAGACTATTTATAAATGTAGAAACATTGAGGGCACTTTACATGGGGGACAACTATTTCGAAAATATTTCCCCTGAGCTGGGAAAACTACGTAACCTACAAATAGTAAGATAAAAAATTTATCAATGAGCATATAAAAATACATGCTATTTTGGAGAAAATATCCAGCTCTGGTATTTTGCGTAGCTCGTCCTTCGGAACAACTCCATCAGTCATATCCCGAGAGAAATCGGATATCTCACACGACTGCGAGAACTCCATGTTCAAGGGAACACCATTCAATGGTTGCCTCCAGAAATCGGTAAATGTTAATATTGCCAATAATCAAACATTAATACTATGTGTTTGCAATTCTGTATTATGAACGAGGAGGAATAATTTCTTATCAATTGAATTATAGCAAATCTGGACCTAGGTGGAAGCCGCAGTATTATTCGCATTGAAGATAACCCTCTGGCACCGCCACTAGCTGACCAGTGGGTTCTCGGCCCGCATCATTTACTCGACTTTGTGAAAACGGATGCTTACAAATCGTAATAATAATTACAACTCAATAATCTATTTCGTTAATTACGTCCACCCCATATTAAACTTTTATTTCAAAATCCATCAATTCTTTTGCAAACTTCCCAGGCTTTATGGAAATGCCCATCGTGCCAGACGGTAAAAACATTCTCCGTGACACTACTCCACGGTCCCCACTGCCATTTCCAAGAGTGTTCATCCTTTACAGTTACAGAATATCTTGAAATCATAGAACGCAGTTCCATCCTAAGAACAAACGATAGGATACAAGTTAAAGGAATGCCTTATAATTCTCCATCCTTCATTTGATG
>JAQIXW010001813.1:0-17627 GCA_034700685.1 Willowsia buskii | reverse complement strand
CCACAGGACGAGTATTTTACATTAATTACTGTTGTAAGTTGTGAAGTGTTATTAATATTGAATTATGGGAGGTATTAGCATGGTATTAACATAAACGTATATAATGCTTCATGGTTTTATTTTTAGCAGAATCTAATAATAATTCACCAGATTTCTAGCGATGCAATTACATGTCGTGTCCTCTAAAACTCAGCAATGAGCAACCGTCAAATAATTTAACAGTTGACAATTTTTATAATTTTGCGTTTCAGAAATATCAGAAATATTTTTTGACCAAAATAGTCTGATAAAGTAATTACCAAGTAGACATCGTCGTTCCCGATGTACTGTCTGTCATTGTCATTAAAAATGATACATAAAAACTTTGAAATTAATTATTGTTTTCCGAAACCATATATGAACATGGTATAATTAAATGTTCAAAATCATATAATTATTTTCCTTCATGATAAGAATCCAGAATCCAGAGAGCTTTCAGCAGCACACGTAGTCTCTGCATGCAATGCAAAAGCTATAAAATCTTGTGTTGTCTAGACAATATAAATATTTCCTGACCATCTTTTCTCAATACATGATTGTGCTTTAAATTGTTACTTTATGTGTACATCTATACAGCAAAGCAACACACTCTTACGCTGTGCTTGTGCAAGTCGGATTTGCAAAGCTATTAATTAGTTCAGCCATACATTTCTAATAATAGGTCACAACAAATAACATATCTCGTCATACTTGAAAAACAACATCATATTAGATTTTATATTATTATGCTTCGATTTATGAAATATTTTGTGCGGAGAATATATAGTGAGAACTGGATATTAAAGGATAAATTGTTAATTAGAGATGTTTTTCAACTAAAACCGTACTTAGTTGCAACACTGGAGACTACATTTTGAAAATTATTAAGAGTAATGGCCTGTTTAAAGTGAACATAAAAAAGCTTGCCGAGTGTCTCCTTTCAAGATAGACAAACACTTAACATGAAATTTATCGAGAGATATGGATAATTAGTGTCCTAAAATATGCAAATTTAAATGGCATTTTAGCGGCGTCCAACAAGCGTTTTAGCTTTATGCTTGATTTAAATAGACGCAATTTGTTCTAAACGGGGGGAAACATGAAATGCAAACCAAAGTCATGCATTTAATTATACATATGCCCGTTTTTCATGTACTGATGACGCTGATGATTACTATTTTCAAGAAAATGTTTTGATCAGAATGTGGTAAACAATAATTTCCGCACACGTACATTCCGACACCATGCCAGCAAAAAATAATAACTTGCAAAGTTCTTTGTACGCGAATTTCCCAGTTTAAAAAGTTCCTTTGGATGGTAGAAGAGGATACATAAAATAAGCAAATGGATTATAGTACAACTATTAAAACTACATACGTATTGAAAAAATACGCATATATTGTTGATAAGATCTTATTATGATGCCTGCTTTGGTAGACTAAACGTACTAGTCGTTGGAAGATATGAACTTGCATGTGTACGCTAAAAAAGATAATACAGGGTTCATTGAAAACGTCTCATGTTACAAGATATTATGTATTTCTAAAATGAAGATCCAAGACACTGGCAATTATAATTTTTGTACTTTATACGCATGTCTGATGGAAAGAAGATGACGCGGCGTCTTCAAAGAATCTATTGTTTTACCTACCAAAATATGTTTATAACATGTAATGCAAAAAAAATCTATCATCATTTGGCAAAATTTTCTAAACATTGAAACCGGGTCGCTGCGGCCCGCGATCTTCCATTTTTATCTTATCCCTTGTTGACGCAACAAGAAACAATAAAACCCTGAGATATCAAATGGGAAGATCAGACATACATACGTGTGTAGCTAATTAAAATTTCTATACAGGCAAACTGCACTCCGTAAGTTAGTAATCATGAAAAGAAGTACGCAAACGATTATCTCTTTACGGAATCATGTTGCAAGTTTATTAGTTTTAGTTGTCATTTCAAAAGTTCAAGGGGATCGTGCTGTGTTTTATGATAAGGCAAATTTTCAAGGCAAGTTTTACAAATTTTGAATTATTCGAGCTTTGGAACCTAAATAAACTTTTCCACGCATATTGCTTTAAAAAATTAATTTCTTCTGTTGTAAAACTTAAGCTGACCTTCAATTACTAAAATTACAGGAAATACTTTCACGCTAAGCATAAATGGTGGCTGCTACAACCTTAAAAGCAAATGGATGGGTAAAATATCGTCTGTTCAAGTCGACCAAGATTCTTGTATGATTGCTTGGAACAATGAAGGTTGCACCGGTCGATCAATGAAACTTTTACCTAATTCAAGAGAGGCCATAAATATGCGAATAGTTGGTTTTGATAAGCAAATAAAGTCGACAAGCCTTTGTACGGAAATAAGTTTTCGGCCACGACCACCGACTGACAATGTCGGGTTCAGAATTTGGAACCCTACCAGACAGGAACTTAGCAGGGCCAAAAATGAAAATGACAACATTGAATCGCCTGGTTAATGATTCGGTTTTGTTTTACGATGATAATCACAATAAAATGCACCTATGCACAATCTAAAATCTAAGAATTTGGTTTACAGAATCGTTTGAAGGACTAAGGGAACCTGTCGAATTAAATTTTTATGATGAACCCAATTTTACAGGTGAAAAATGCATGATTATATAACACACATTTAACTTCAACTCAAGACATTACTCAACCATTACCTATTGTTTAATGATCACCCAATTCAATACAGGAAGAATATTCACGCTAACCAGTAACGGTGGCTGTTACAATTTCAAACCCAAATGGGCAAATCAGATCTCATCTCTTGATTCTGCTGGACATTGCATAATGATATGGAGTGGACAAAATTGTGCAGGGGATTCTGCAATCTTAGATAGACCTGCAGCATCAGAAAAATCTAGAAATCTTAACCTTATCGGCTTTCATAAGCGAATACAATCAGTTCGCTTATGTTCAGCATCTATTCATGCCAAAAATGATGGAGAAAAAGGTGAGGATTCTAAGGACTCTTCTGAGAGAGATCTAATTACGAGAAAGAGTCCTCAGCGTAGCATGAATGGTGATGGTTCCTTAGATGATAATGAATCCCTTAAGACGACTGGTGCTGATGAAGGTGGGTGGATTAAAAGTATCTATAAACTGAATTTTGTCATCATAAACTGCAATGAGTTTTTCTTCTCCAGATGTAAGGGAAATAGCATTAGCCGAGCATAACGAATTACGTAGACTGCACGGTGTTCCCGAGCTACAATGGGATTCAAAGGTTTGAAAACAAATTTTAACATTGCCTAAAAATTCACTCAACATCTTTTTAATTTTGAATTTAAATCTTATAAGTTATGTTTATAAAATACAAAAAACAGATGCAACAAATTGCTCAAGCGCATGCTGAGTGGTTAGCTAAGAACAACAAGTTTGAGCATTCCAAAAATGATGATCTTGGCGAAAATCTGGGTGGGATTTCGACTTCAAACAAAATCCATGCATTAAAGGAATCGATTCGTCTGTGGTACGACGAAATAAAAAAATATGATTTTGATAACCCAAGTATCAGTGTTGTAGGAATCAAAGCGGGTCACTTTACACAACTTGTTTGGAAGTCTACAACGCATATTGGTTTGGGCATTGCATGGAATCGTAGGAGACAATGGTAATTATTTTTTTATGGCACATAATAATTCATGTAAAGTTCAAATCATAACTTGTTTTTGTGTTGTAACTTTTAAAGGTATGTTGTAGTTTGTAATTACTCCCCACCTGGAAATTACAAGGGAAACTATGAGAAAAATGTGTTCCCTCCCATTCAGAAAGAGAAATGATTCACAAGAAGCTCATTAAATGGCAATAATAAAAATTAGTAGAAAGAAATTACATATACTTATTATCATTGTTGTGTGTGAGTTACAAACAAAGCAGTATTAGAGTGTATTTACATGTACAAGAAGCTGTGTTCGAGCATTTTATAAAAGATTGTTTTGTACAAGAAAGCGAATAAAGATTTTTATGGACCACAAATAAATACTAGTGATTATGTTAACCACCTTGAAGTCATGTTATACTGATTTATGTAATGTTTCGGCATTAAAAGAGCAATACATAACATATTTCTATGAGTGCACTTGTAATTCACAAGATTATACAGGAGATAATTTTTATGGCAAAGGGTGGTGTATTGTGTGTTCATCGATGAGGAACGAAACATGAATAGCTTTACAAAGATGCATTCTCATATTGTCAGGTAATGATAATTGACAAGATGGAATCATTCGACATGCACATTTTAAAAATTTGAAAGTCATAATAACGTAGGAGAAAAGTCTTTATTCTGTTCACATATCCATTAGTTTCAGAGTTGTTTCTGAAGAAGAAAACGAGACCGGTGAATAGGGATATGAACAAATATTTTAATTAAAATACGTGCTAAAGAAAGCTACTAGTTCTTTTTTTGCCAAGGTGTTTGGGTATTTATTACTATTTAAATATGGAATTGATCGATTTTTATTGTAATTTTTAGTCACTGATCAATATCAATTCGGTTTTCAGTGAATTACTTTCTATTCCAACATTCCAGCATTGTGTCGCTAACGAAACGAGTAAACAGCTCGCTCTTATCGGTCTAACTCTTAAATATGCCTACTAAATTCAGTCCCCGCCCAAGGCTCATAATTGAACGCTTTTACATACATTTAACAATGCTGGACGCTCAAAACTGCTTTATCCATACAAAGAACACATACATTCTTTGATTCTTCTATAAGTCGCGCAACTTATTTACGAAAGTTACATGATGCTGTTAAAATGCTGCGTTTTTTAGTAATTAATTATTTTTATCGAAAACATAAATGTCTAAAAATCAAGTTTAATAGGCTGAGGTGATAAATTCAACCTCAAACAGACTTTCAGGGTAAAATGTACTGCTTTTCACTTCATTTTAAATCTTAGTGTAATATCCCTGTTGAGTGCAATAAATATGGCAATTAAATTCACGCATGCATCTTTTGAAGATATCATCTACCACAATGCTAGAAATTTAAATCACGGCTCTCACAAAATCCTCCAGTAAACATTTTTTTTTAAACGTTCTAAGATACCTTGCTTCCTCGTGGAACCCAGTGATCACTTTAGTGTGATGCAATGATTACGTACGACAATATTTTAAGACAATCGCGCATGTTGCTGACGGGCAAATGATAAGAATATTATGCTAATCTGAGCAACTTATTTTATACTTTTGCTGGTTAGAAAGTTTTTTAATTATGGGGTTGGCTACTGTTCTAACTTGAGTTTTATGCTTCACATAATCTTTAGTTTTTCAATTTTCAAACGATTCACGTGCTGCTAATGATCCTCATTTTTGTCTACGAATATTGTCTGATGACGTTGACACCAGCATATAAATAACCAAGGGAGGGCATTGGAACATGATGCCACACGGTAATGGGAAATGGGAGGTGACTCCATGTGCGCTGATGGGAGTGGGTAAATGCATGGAGGTGATTTCTTTACGTAAACAATGATCAAATAAACTTTTTTACACACCAAGAAACCAGGTTTTGAGTAATGATATTATAAACGCACTTGTGTAACCTGCTTGCCCTAACACTTTGCAAAAATCATAACCCATGACAGGTCTTCAAGTACATGTAATGAGAAAAAATTGTTTTTATAAAGTTTACACTTACTACATTCATTATTGATGCAATGGATCTTAGACATAAATAATAAAACTGATCTAATCTCATACACGTTTTTGCAGTTCAAATTTTAAACGGCGACGACAAAACATGCCCCAAAGTTCATCCTAAAACCAGTGAAACAAGTATTTTTGTAAATTACAAACTGAAATTAACCATGTCCATAGCTTCGTTGGACCCTGTGGTTCCACGTGTGTATCAGGAAGGCCTCCAAAAATAATGTAATAAATAAGCGCGCATGCCATGAATTTATGCGTCCCTTTTCTGTTTTTGCGCACAAGAAAATTAATTCGCAATTGTATAGTTACGTGGCACAATATGCTTTCCTGAGGTAGCTTTTGCACAACTAAATCTTGAACCCGAGTTTAAATCGTTCTTCCTTCTTTAAAAAAGCATAACATGATAATACAGCAGGTCTTATAAGTTATAAGTAGTAAAATACCTTTGTACATTATATTGTGTATCACTGCGCATTACTTGATATCTCAAGATCTATCACAACAAAAATCGCAAATATATAGCAATTATTATATATGTAGGTATTTGCTCTACAGTGCACTTCCAACTTCTTTTGTGAATATTCACAATTTTACACATAATATTCTTATCATCATTGTGATTGACGAGTAATCCTCTGTTTTCAACTTCATTCTAAGACTTGAAATTAATGATTATGTTAAAAACCATAGAAGGATGAAAAAAGTGTATAAAACCTAAAACCAGTAATTTATATGGAGAAAGAATCAAAACACAATAATAACTATATTTTAGCAATCTAAATCGTCACGCTCTCAATCCATGTATAGTATCCTCTCCAGAGAAGAGTCCTTCCTTTGTAAGACCAGAAAAAACTCAGAATAAAGCATGGGGTCATTGTAAAGTAAGAACGCATAAAAGGTATTTCATGTAATAAACAAGTCCAATTCAAAATGCTTCAAGATATGGAAGATGATATAAGTATGTGCCTAACTCAATAAATATATGGTAATGGTAGAAATGTTGCATCTCAAATAATATATGCTTTAACTTTATTATAAAATGCAATTGAATGTATCGCCCGTTTATTTCCTAACCTTCTCTCTTGTTTAAAAATATTCTCATGACTTCTCAAACAAAGGTTTTGTTGTTTTTTTCTGCAGTCTGAAAAATGCACCTATTATTATATAGGTATGAGCATCAAATCTAGTGTAAAGTAATTATAAGTCATGAACAACAGTCAAAAGTAGCAAACATTTTTAATAATGATATAAGTAATGGTTAGGAAGCAGGCATCACTCATTCTTCACGAATCTTTGGTCAAAGAACAAGCAAAATCATAAGAGCTGTCAGTATTGTTGACATTTTTGATTGTCCTTTGCAATCATAATAAAGTCCGTCAAAATGAAGTGGAAAGTGAAAGTTCATGGTGGTACTTTGCGGAAAAAACCAGAGCACATGGCAATGGTTATTTTAGTTTTTATATCTGTTATTTCGCAATGTCAGTGTGCCCCGTCAAATCGGGATGAAATAGTATTTTATGAAGATACTAAATATGACGGTTAGTGAAAACGCAATTATTCAAATTTCAATCCTTTCATACTAAGTTCGTAGTCAGTGATTAAATCTATTATTTTGTTGAATTTCTATTACATGCCTACTTTAGGAGACAAGCTTTTCTTGACTTTGGGTAAGGGCTGCTACACAATGGATAAAGATTGGGACGACAGGATTTCATCAGTAGATCCACAAGGTAACTGCATCCTGGCATATGAGAAGTCGGACTGCAGAGGACGATCAGTAAAGTTGTCAGAAGGGTCGACAGGTCTTGATGATCTAGGACGATTACAGTTTGACAATGTATTGACATCTATCAGTACGTGCTCAAGATCTAACAATAGAGGAACCGGTAGCTCAGAACGTCATAGACAGAACGATCGTAATGAACTCGGTAAGGCTATAGAAGAGCTATTTTTAAAGCATCAAGCACTCATACTTTACCAGAAAAATTATGCTAAATACTTTGCAAATATATTTTGCGCATAGAAATTTGGCGGGTGGGTATCGACGAGCATAACAGGTACGAATAATATGAGTATTCAACATTTCCAATAATCATATTGTTGAGGCTGGTGATTGCGTTAAACTTTATCATAATCAACGCCTTTATAACTTGATAACAATAGATACCGTAGCCTACATGGAGTTCCACCAATTAAGGGCGATAGACAAGTATGTCCAACTAAATGTTATCAATGAATTTTGTCCACATTATTTGGCCTGTTTGTGAATAATTTATATGTCTATCGTAGCTTCATGATGATGCACAAGAGCATGCTGATTATCTGGCAAAGAATAACCGATTCGAGCTCTCCCCCGGTACCAAGTACGGAGAAAATTTGGCGACAAGTTACGAGAAAGACAAATTGGAGGCAGTTCGAGACGTTATTAAGCGCTGGTATGACAAAATCGAATACTTCAACTTTCGCAACCCTGATGCAAACAGAGATAGGCCAAAAAGTGCGCAATTTAGCAGCATGGTTTGGAAATCAACAACTCATATGGGTATTGGCGTTGCAAGAAATAATCATGATAACAAATGGGTAGTAGTTGTATTTTATGACCCTGCTGCCACAAGGTCAAAGTATCGAGAAAATGTACCGCCACCTTTGAAACAAGTCCAAGCACAAGCCCCTGTGTTGTTGCGAACGTCAGCTCTGAGCAATTACTTCAATCCGGGAAGGGGATACGAATATTTTGTATGAGTGCTATGTACACTTTTCGAGGAATGTTTGCATCTCATGGAAGTTCGGATGAGCTTCCAAACTCTCAAGCATTATTTAATTTACTATAAAAACTAAGTTTTTCACAAATGTCTTTAAAATATACGTATATGCAGTGTGTAATATATTCTTTACTATAATGTTGGGGCACAGAGAGATGAATCGTGCACAATAATTCTTTAGTCGAAATTCTAAATGCAATAATTTTACTTAAGAAAAAAGGAACTTTCATGTATCACGTTTTGGAATCATAGATATAGGGAGAAAATCTGGTACAATTTCCTGCGTATTTAAGTACTTTAATAGATATTTTATTATTATCCCAATTATTGATATTATACATCACAGTATTGAGAGACCACTGTTTGAAAGGAACGCTTGTTTTTCTAATGACTGACTGAAGCGCAAATTGTCAAATGGTAGAGGTTGTTTGCCAATTTTAATCTAAAATATCGATAAGCTAATTTTATTTTATATTATCCAGCGATTTTATTTGTAGTGACTTACTTACAATGTGAAATAGTGTGTACGAGTGTACTTATTTTTGCAGAGAATGCACATAACCATGAATGTTTGTTTTTGTGTACAATAGTTTTTAATAAGCTACTACTTTTATTGTTTGAACGCATCAATAAAATATGGAAGAACGCTGGTCGTATTCTGTTTGATTACTTTAATGGACACCATTTAGATGAAATCTGCTTTATTTTGATCAAGAAAGGTCACTTTGCAACTTTTTTCAAAAGAAACCTCATGTAGTCTTGGTATCAATTATCTATTTCACCACCCATTCACTATGAAAAAAATCTCATTAAAGCAATAATAAAACTGGGTAGATATAACTCTCCAGGCCCCCGTGTAATTGACAAACATTCGTATAATATGCTGAGTGAGCATCATAATAGGTTAGTAAAATTATACAAGAAACCATCATAAAGACTTTTGCAGTCATAATGAAAGTTTATAGCGTTCCTTTACCCACAAGGCTTTAACATTAATATTATGCATGCATTGCACGTAATCTCTTTGTAATCTTTCGTACTTACCTAAGTCGAGTTTTGTATGAAGTAAGTTGCGTAAGGAATACATGATACTCATTACATGTAAGGCATGTCTTGAAACTTGGAATCTCACAGGAGTTCCATTGTTGATCTGAAATTAACTAATTTTGGTGACAGTTTCGATTCTATTTGAGTACAATAACTGGGTATACACAATGACGACTAAAATGACAGCCTGGTGGTGTAACCCCTCGTTGGTCCTCTACAATAAATACTACGAGCCGGATGAGGAGGTTTCTCAGTGCATGCGAAAGAATAGCCATTGGCATATTCTTTGGCGCATTCCGAAACAAGTCTACAAAGCATTATTTCATTATCATCACTTCCCTCAACATATTCTACCGTGTATCTACATACCTTTTCAACAAGGTATCATCACATTTAAGGCAAAACTTTCATGACGAAATCGTTAATTAATTTACGCGTCGTAATCATTACAACGAACGCACCCAGCCTTAGTTAGTGGTCGTCCGAAATGACGATGATGGCACTTTTGTAAGGTACGCACGATGAGAAAACAGATTTGCTGGAATGTGGTTACTTTGCCCTAATTAAGGGAAGCCAAGAGGGAAGCGAAACAGGGCCGTTACTATAAGGCCCGGTACAACTAAATACGTATCCGGATGAATTTGAATTTTTGAATTTCCATAGAAGAAAAAATTCAAATTCATTCGGATACACTCAATTCATTGTGCTACACAAACTCTTCCCTCTCGTGGTCCCTTAAGTGGAAGTCCTTGACCTTGTACAAAAATATTGTACAAGATTTCAAGGAAGGCAAGAACTTGAAAGATAAAAAAGCACCCCCAGTGGCAACGGAGACAACAGCGGCGCCCACGAAACCCTCCTCACCTGATGATTGATGTATATTGAGTATGGTAGCAAAAACGTTTAAACAAACAAATACTTCAGCGATAATTTTTAAGCTTGCTTCAGTAGCTATGCATGCTATAAAATTTATTTTAAGATTTATTGAAAAGTCTACATACTACATACTAAATCAATCACTAATAATAACCGTTGTCGTTGCTAAATAATAATACATGACAATTGTATGTCGTACTTTTAAGGATAATTATCTTCTTGATCAGATCAAATCAATATGCGCATTCATAGTATGAATTAGTAATTAGATTATATCAAAAAAGTTGATTTATTGATCAAATAACTATCATAGTATGAATTATTAGATTATATAAAAAAAGATTAGATTATATATATTTTTTTAAAGTATGACTAATACATTAATTGATTGAACGCAGCCGTAAATGCTAAGACAGAAAAGTAAAATTATTTGTACACGATATGATGTGACAATGTGACAGAGATATTTATAATAAATTTATACACAAAGTAATGCTAGTTGCAATTGCAAAAATTGTATCATAATCCAAAGCACCTCTTTGAGATGAAGCTCCCGATACTGCCACCGATTTTCGTTTTGCGATATCCTCTTGCCCGACATCTTCAATCTTTATTTTGTTACAGTCGTCTTTATCGTTACAAACGCAGATTGTAACTTCATGTGTTCTAACTTGTCTATCAAATATGCGGTCGTCATCATGTACATAGCACTCCCCTGGCTGCAGGTACTGTTCTCCAAGACCCGAAACATTTGTGACGAAAAAATCCTGATTGAGCACACATCCTTTAGTAATTTCAGGAAACCCTGTGGCAGTTGGTACAGCCTTCATTATAAAACATTGGTATTCCGCTAGGTCTTCTTTCCAGTCCGGAGAATGGTTACCGGTTAACGGGTCGGGATCCAGAGGACATGGTACAGAATTGCCAGGATGATCTCCTTCACAAAGTGGGGAAGCGGTGCCACTGCATTCCCAACAGTTTAGACCTGTACATTACAGAGGAATTTGTTAATATCGTAAGGGTGTAAAACCACGTTTTGCCATGCATGAATCATGAAAAATTAATAATAACTTGCGCAAAAATACTAACCATGGACGTAGGTCAAAATAAACGGTAAAATTAGACAAGCAGCCAGAATGTAAAACGGACGGGGGATGAATGATGGCATGCTGAGCATTATTAATCTACAACTGTGCACAGGACTATCCGGAAAGATTAGAGATCTCTCGGTAAAGACTTCCAGATAATAATTATTTAATGACAACTAATAAAGGATGCTTCGTACCAATGATGCCGTCGAATTTACTAGCGAAAACTTACTGGCCAGTTTGGCCATCTATTTTTGTTTAGTTTTCAACTTTCAAGTCCATTTTATCGAAAGGGTTTAATTTCACGATGCAAGGTTTCCATAGCAACCATAGGGTCCAGGGTGATGTTACAAGTAAAATAAGATAATTGGCTTGCTTTATTATTGGATTACGTGAGTGCAATGGCATAGAATGAGTTCTAATCTACAAATATATATATATATAACTATGTTTGATTCTTCCAAGATGGCAAATACTTCTTTGATAGTAACAGTGGAAATGTATACATAATGGTTGTTCTGTACTGTACAGTACTGTAGTCTTACTACATTGGTTGTTCTCATCGTCAGTAACGGAACATAAAAAAGAGAAAACAACTATTTTAAAATTCATTGTTAGTTTCTTTTTATATTTTATTTATGCATTTCTTTTCCAGTTAACCAATTCCTTTCAATATGGGGCAGTTAAAGCTTCTAGTTGTGATAAACAAAATAATATACATAATACCTATTAAGTCACTTCTAACCACTAACAATAAGTTGACTTACTACTTTCGGCATAATCATAAATCTACCCACGGGAGTCATAATAGTAAATGATGTATAAAGTTTTCATTTGTAGTCAAGTTGAAGATGACTGCACCACATACTGTAGAAAAATACTATTCGAGTGCAAGTTAGATAATAATCTAGTATGAGTTTATTAATACTAAAGACGCCTCAGTGACTGAGAAAATATTTCAAGTACATAAACAGGAAGACGATGATCATACGTGGGTGTATTTAAAATACATACAGTGAGTTTTTATGAAATACGTTTTTCCCTTTAAAACTCAGTCAGAACGCACGTAAATGAAATGAGCTTTGTGTGTGGTACATACTAACAAGTACTTATGTTAATCCCGACAACAAGGTAACTGAAAGTTTTATAGGTTTGAGTCTCGTGCATTTTACTATTAACATACGTCATTCGATTTTACTTTAATGTATTATTGTATTTCAGCTGTTAAATTACAAATTATTTTAGCTAAACAAATTTTGCTCGAATAATGAAATTAAATGCACTTTTTTATTAATATACTGTACTGCACAGTGCACTTCAAGCACTATCAAAGAGGCTATCCCAAAACTTGTAAGATTGCAATTCGAAAGTAATCTCAGTTTGTTGTCGTTGTTCACTCCATGAATGAACCCAAGGATATTGCGCCCACATAAATGTTATGCCCCTGACTTTGACGTACTTACTATCTGAAATGCATTTACTTGCTGTCAAGTTTTATTAAAATGGCCGGCTTCAGTATTACATTGTAGAACTGCTAATTTATTATTTAAAAAAGTTTTGCATTTAATTATGAAATAACATGAGCATTATATACTTGTCCAATGCTAACAACGATTGCGTCATTACACTAAGGTTAAAAAGACAGAGTCATTATATCGTTTAAAATTTACAACTTGCACAACATACAGCGTGCATTCCAACTATCTATTCAGTGCATTAAACGTAACTAGTAGAAAATACATGACAATAGAAAAATAAAACTTTGATGACCTGTTCTTTCACTTGTGGGTGTTACTAATGCCCATAGATAGATGGAAGAAACCAGTCATAATGGAGCATTAAAATGAGTACCTTCTGTAATAATTGTAGGAGATCTTAGGATTTTTCATGAAACCACTCTACTGACTGATTCATGAGAAGAAGGAGGATGACACAAAAGACGAAGAGTTGGTCTCTACTTTTACTCATTTTGCAAATGAAAAAGGAGGAGTAGGAACGACTAACGATAGTCGAGTAGCATCTCTCTTTCAGAAAGTGCCAAATACACCTTTCATCAAGGACATAAGCGGGTCTGTTTAATAAAAGGTTGTTCATCCAGCCAGAAGTATTTCCAGTTTAGTTCAAACGTTCAAGTCATTGTTACTCAAAACCATACTTAAGCATTTAAAGTTGGCAGGACACACCGCTGGTTGAAGGTGTTGACGATCTTATTTCCGAGTAGTTTTCACGTGATTTTGGCTGACAGATACTATCATGGAGCAATCGGCAGATCAGGCCCATTCTGTGGAGGAGGTCAAATGGAGCACAACGACTACTACCAAAACCTGGACTACATCTTCTACTACTGAAACGTCTCAGAACGAGGAATTGAACAATATTTCCAACCAGCTTGCAATCGACAAATCTATCAAATCAAATGCTGCTTTAGAAAATTTAACAGCAAAAGAAATCAAAATCAGTGTTGACAACAACAGCCAAGACGTTCGGAGTAATAGCCAGAATACAAATAGCTCAACTACTACATCAACCATGCAGTCATCGACCTCCACGACCATCACAGGCAAGTCTTTTTTAGAGCTAGTAAACCAATTTCCAATTCATAGATACTATCATTCACTTGTTCCATTTTCATTCACAAATCAAATAAGAGCTGAATGAATATTTGTAGAAGTCAGAGAAGTAGCAGTAGCCGAGCACAACAAGCTCCGACGAGTTCATGGAGCCCCCGACCTAAAACCAGACGCTCAGGTAGAAAACATAATTGATAATTCTCTAACGCCACGTGCAAGCAATAATTTTTATATAAAGTTACAATTCTAATATTAAGAATTTGCCGAATTTTAGTTGCATGATGAAGCTCAGAGATATGCTGAGAATTTGGCAAGAGGAAGCAAGGATAACTTCAAGACATCCAAAACATACAAGTATGGAGAGAACATTGCCACGAGCACTAAACGAGACAAAGTGGAAGCTATTAAAGATGCAGTAACGAGGATGTATGAAACCTCAAAGTTTTACGACTATCAACGTCCCGGATTTAACGTGGATAACAAGCCAACCGGCTTGTTCACAAGCATTGTCTGGAAATCATCGGAAAGAATTGGTGTCGGATGCGCGTGGAATCAAGTTGAAGAAAATTACTCCATTGTTTTCTACTACGATCCAATGACTAATATCACTAATGAGTTCAAGGAGAATGTTCTCCCTCCACGTGCTTGAAACTTTGAGGTTTCTCAGTCCAAGTGCGTGTTGCTCAGTCTGCACGGGGAACAATCATCGCTATAATATTGGCAATTAGTATTGAATTTTATTGCTCTTATTCATGTGTCGAAGTTGGTATGAAAAGAAAAAGAGTTTGTTGAAATCTTGGGGCAATGATAAACATCTATATAGTAATATTCCATGTAGCATATTATCTGATCAGATACAACTTCTGCGTTTTTATCATTTCGGTAAAATAATACGGAATGAGCAAATATTGCATTCTTTTGTATATTCCCATAATACTGAAACGTACCTAAAACAATAAATCCTCATTTGAACTTAAAAATAACTTTATTTGTTACACCTTATGCAGACTCCGGCAGCAATTATTCTTCAGAAAAGTGACAGTATCAAAGGATTTCAATCTCAACAGAGACACCTCACAGGTGTGTAGTTGTGCCCACATTGTATAAAGTTCAACCTTCTCTAACTTTACTTCTTCCCACTTGCCTGTTTGTCGGTTTCATATGTTTTTATGTTTTTGATGACACCAAACGACTTGAGATTTATAATTCACATGAACTTCTAACGCAAGATCATAATAGTGTAAATAACCTGCATTTTGACGGCTACAGATATACATTTGTGTGGTTGGATTTAACATTTAACCCTCTGCCTAATTTCAGTAGAATATTTTTACATCTACAAAAATACATCTTACCTCACTCATTCTTACTTGTCGTAATGAGCTGATATCCGTGGGAGGATGTTGCCAAGCTTGTTGTAAAGAGCCTCCAATCTTATTCATCGCATTTCAGTCCATATTCTTTAAAAAAGTACATATCTAATATATGATTTTGCAAGTAACCCTCTGTAGAATTTGACGAAGCCGCCTACATTACTTTACATTGTCACTATCCTCGCAAGCTACAAAAAAGGAAAAATTGGCCGTGTACTTCCTTTTTGGTAGCTAATGCAAAAATGAAAAGCACGACTATTAATGCTTAAATTATTGGCATTGTTGTTAAAACGGTAACAATGCAGAAATATTATAGCGATCTTTGGTTTGGTGTCTATCCTTTTTTGCATTTATTGAAGATGGCAAAAAAATCAATAATTTCACTGCATAAAAATTATTGAATAAAAAATAGAAATAGGTTGTTCAATTTTTTAAAATACATATACATAAATGTTGATGTAGGCTGCAGTTACAGAGTGCACTGCGGATAGAATCATCACTCTCTCAAAGTATTTCGGGCTAGTAGATTTATGTGTAAAGTTTATCATAATAAAATATTTACTTACTCGATAAGCAGAAGGAGAGGATGCCTTTTAACTTTATTAGCATACTAGCACGCTTGCAAAATCTAGAATTGTCAGCGATTCCTCAATTTCACCCACCTGCACATATACATTCAAAGAGAGATTACTATCACTATAGGCGTTCAACTTACAACTTATTATCTTTATAGGTTTGAGCTTAGTCATCCTCAGTCAATAAGCCATTTTTACCTACGTTTGTACGTAGTACCTATTCATCTCCCACACGCAATTTTTAGGATCCTCAATGAACTGGAGAAGGATTTGGCGCTTTTTAAGAAATCCAAGGATAGTTCCATTTATTCCGTAGTATTATTTATTTCACTAAGACGTACGTTTCTTTAAATTACATTGATGATTGTTACTAAATGACCCAGTTTAGTTGAAGTAAGCAGGTCCATTGCATGCAAGACACTCTACGAAAATCGTGTAGACGGGAACGCTGTATTTTATAATAATCAATACCTACCACATTTTGTCACATTTCAAAATCAGCAAAGGAGCCGGGGAAAGTTTGGCAAACGTAAAAGTTTAAAGTGGTCATCTTCTTTCCGGTGAAAGAAAACGATGCAGGCACAAAACAGAGGAGCCCATGGTATATTCATATTATACAATGAAAATCCATCTATAAGACAACCTTAGAATTTGTACGAGCCTAAAACGTAATACCTTTCTGATAATTTTCTGTTCTTAATTTTTGTAGATGCAAGGCAGGTAGCCATCACAGAAGTTAACAGTTATCGTGAAGTGCATGGCCTGCGACCTGTAACGGGGGACCAACGGGTAAGCCTTTTCTTGATTTAATTTTAAATGAGATTTTGTATCTTTATGCCTTGCCTGATAATGTCTCATTATTATGCCTTCCAGATGCATGAAGAGGCACAACGCTATTCAGACACGGTGGCGAAGACAAGTGTATTCAAACCTGCAGGAACCTATAAGTACACGGAAAGGTTGGCGACAAGTTATAAAAGGGATAAAGTTGAAGCTGTGAAGGAAGTACTGAAAAAGTGGTTTGATGGCAATCTCCAATACCACGACTTTGATCGTGTAACTAAAATGGGGATTGGCATCTCCTGGAATTCAGTAAATGAGAATTATGTTGTTGTTGCGTACTTTGAGAAAAACGAAGATTAGCAACAACAACTCTGAAAACAGGAAACTCGTGCAGGATAATCCTTTTGTTTTTCATGAAAGCTTTTCTTTTGTATTCTCTACTACTCTGTATACTGAAAATCGTAAAATAATTTTTAATATTTTTGTATGTCAATATAATCATGTAATAGACGCAGATCCGGTCGACCACGGTGTTACGTGTGTTTTTGTTCAATTTCCTGAAGCGTATTACTAAATTACGAGAAAAACATCCCCATTCATAACCATTTCTCAGGATGGAAACAAAGGTGATTTTTACGCACATAACATCGACTATAATCAATTTTTAAAATCTGAATGTACCCAATATTTTTTTCCAATTTACTTATTGTTTCTTTGATTAATTTGATGGAATATATATCCCCACAGCTGGTGGGTAGTAGTTCCAAACTCTGTCTTGTGTAAATGTCTGAAAATTCTGATTATCAAATAAAGAATCAAAATTTAAAAAATATTTGCATCCTTAAGCAGT
>JAQIXW010001812.1:0-17635 GCA_034700685.1 Willowsia buskii | reverse complement strand
CAGCCAGTTTCATATCGTATTTCCTATGCTGTACTTGGAATCATATTATGAATTCCTTGGTCAAAATACTAGATACTAGGTAAGCTATATAAATAATGTACTTTTACGAAACTAATGTTAATGAACCTTTTTGTACTTTTGTAACTACGATTTTCATAATTCTACATCAAGAATCACAAACATTGATTTTGTACTGTTGTTTTGTTGCTCTATGGGCATAAAGCCTAAAAGAGCACGTCTCTTATTATTAATAAAAAAAAAAAAAAAAAAAAATACTGTTGCGAAATATTTTCAAATATAAGTCATTTCTTGGTATCTATTAGGGTTTGGTTTTGACAGTTAAATAAATTCAGCTCAACATTTATAGGAAAATTTATCAAGAAAGGGACTCACGAGAGAGAAAATGTCGCTTTTATACTCTGTTTCTGTTTGAGATCCTGGAAACATTCACTAATTAAGTGAATGTGTGCATCAAAGTAAGTGAGTTTTGTACGTTACAACTCCACTGTAAGTATTTCTTCTGACAGAACAGAATCTTTGCTTTATAGTTATTAAATACTTGTAACAAGGTCCTTTTTAATAAGGGCACGATCATTGAATCAGTGTAAGCGGTTTAGCTACAAACTATACAGTAGTTCTTCCGCTTTCCCAAAAAATAATGAGTCTCTGGCTTGTAATATGACTCTCACTCCCGCGGTGCGCAGTGTGTCAATTACATGCAAGTAGAACTATCGTACTTCTCTTAACCACTTATATGTATGTATGTACTAACAATAGGTTACTCTGATGTCCCTACATTATAAATCCGTAACCGGAGAAGAAAGTTTAAGTCATCAATGTGTGACCGATGTATTACATAATATCGGTGCAGTGAACCGAAGTCTTTGCGGTGAGCTGGGTACAATGAAACTAACACCGATGATGATGCTTTCCTTCTAAAAAATATCTCTGCTCCTATAAAAATCTTGATCACTCTACAATATATGCATACTTTATTGTATTTAGAACGCCAATGCCTATAACTTATAACAAAGGTAAATATTTAATACGTACAATTAAATATGTTCTCAATATTAATATCGACCTACCTATATTACTTTAAAATTGACCAGTTACGTATTTAGTATAATAATATAAATGAAACCGTGTTCCTTTTTAAAAACATGGTTATTGAACATGTTAAAGATGGACACTTTATATATGTATATATCCTATCATATATATTATTTCATCTCTTGATACGTATATTCATTGCATTGCATAGTGCAGTGGATGTATTGCTAAACAAATCTTTAGAAACGCAATCATGTGTTGTCAAATTAGAACCCTCTATTTTTTGCAATAATCATTTGGGTTTGCCTTTGATGCTGGAAACACTAATACATGTTTTCCGGAAAAATCGACAAAAACATGTTCGAAAGCATTCAAGTATTTTCTTTCTTTTATATACAATGATCGCTTCCTTTCCCTTTGAAAAATTCGAGATCCTCAATACTTTATTCCTGGATCTACTCGTGTAAATTTTAAAGAAATACGTAAATGTCTACTCCACTTACCGACTTGTGAAAGATGCTCCAATTGTTGTAGAATTCTCAATGCTCGTAATCCCATGTGATTTATTGAAATGAAGCAGTTCTTCCTGTACAATAATCTCCTCCATTATTGCACTTAACACTACAAAACTCAATAAAAATTATCAAATTTTGAGTAAAGTAAACCGTTTGTCAAAAGGGATCACTATTCTCAAATTTTCACAGTGAACGAGCACTTTAATTCTCGTATTATTCTCTCATACACGAACACCTTATGTCACATCTCACACCCCCCGATTACCTCAAAATGACAATGCTTCCAAGCATTACTGAACTAACATTCCAAACAAAGATCCATAATATATAGCTCTTGCTAATAAGCACTATATAATGCTTTGTTCTACTCTGTTCCACTTCCTCACCAACCCCGGACAAGTCGCAGGAAGAACTAGAGAAAGTTTCACTTTCACACTATGATTTTATGAGAAAAGAAAGGCGCTGATGGAGAAGTTGAGCACACATACGGCTGCAGACCAGCATCATTATTTCTTCCTTTCTTTCCCTTTGCCTTTTCCAATTCAATGCATTTATCCAGCGGGTTGGCCCCACTTCCAGGAGGAGATGGGAAAGTCGGGAAAAGCAGCAGGACGCGACCTACGCACGCATCGTGTTTTCCTTCCGTATCATTATAATCATCCTTTTACTGATCAAAAGCAGAAAACCTACTCTGGCAGTAGAAACAGATCTACTTAACTTTGTCTAAATTCATGGAAAAATGTTTCTTTGTAATTTAAAGTTAGGCAAATTTACATTTCCTTTTCGGTTCTGTAATGCTCAGTAGGTATATAAAAACATACGATCCCTTCTTCTAACGAATTGAAATTATAAACTTTTTTCTTTTTTCGTCTTTAGTATCTTGAATTGAAAAAAAACCTAACAAGAGATTTCATTATCGGATTTTTATATACTTTCCGTTCTGTCTGCTTTAAAAGGTACAACACTGCCTCGTGCCGAGATGATTTAGGGGAGGGCCTTGAACAGCTAACTGGACTCTTTACAGTTGACCTGAAGACCTGAAGTTGCGTCTTCATGTCAAAATGTAAATCCTTTTTGGTATGTTCATACGGCCTCGTTGGGTTGGGGTCCCATTTGTAACGTTGAAATTCACTTTTCACGTTTTCATTTATCATCTTGGGTAGGACCGGGCGAAGTGGTTGTTGACTGTCTTTGTTAAGAAAAAAACTCCCAAATAAAAAATTGCTCATGTAATCATGCCCATTGTCATTGGAACATCATCAGAGACCAGACACACAGACATTATTTCGCTTCTTGACAGCATTTCTCAAATTCAAGTAGGAATGCCTTTGGGTTTCCGGTAAATTGCTTGCTTGAGTGATAAAATAGAAAAAACGGACAGACTAACGGCCATAAACTGCCATTTCCGTGACGTGCTCATCGATTCAACCGAATATGACTTTCGTGTTGCCCCATTTTGACAGCCAACAGAAGCACCTTGTGTTGCTCTGATGGACGTCAGTATATGACTGTTGGGCACGCAAGTTTTCTAGTTCATGTTTATCATACATTTCTGAAAATAATATTTAAAGAAAAGCACCACTATACTAAACCATTCAATTATATCTTACATAACCCGAAATGAGGAGCACACTTATAATTTATTGAAGCAGATCATCATTAACGTACAAGTTAGGGCCCTTTATGACGCGATGAAAAGATGTGCTTGAATGACATGGGCTGGATACATGAGCAATAAGCAAGTTTTGATGTGTAATGATGTGTGTGCAGTACCATTTTTCTTCTTCTTTCCATCAACCCGTTCAACACCAGCTTCAGACCAATACCATGTAGTAAGATCTTCTCATGTTGGTGTCCTTGAGCTTCACACTCATTCCTCATAAAACTTTTGGGTATATATATAATCCAATGGACCACGTCTTGAGTCTTTGCCACAAAACCGAGCAGAGTAGCAGCAGGCAGCAATCCCGAGTAATTGAAGCATAATAGGGCACCATCCTGATCTGTCTCAAGGTGTGAACCGAGTGATAAATTATATTATCGTTTTTATATGACCATATTATATTAATCCTTTGCAATAATAAAATTTGCACTTGAATTGAATCTAGCAATAAAGCTGTAGGATATTCTATTGATACTACTGTTTGCAGCAACACAGTTTCAAGCGACTATCTCCAATACTTTTATTGCCTCGTGTCGAATTGTATAACAAGCTGTGTCACGATGCTATGAGTATACACATTATTGTGGAGGAGTAAAACTTCTTTGGAAAATATATGACTTTTATAACGACAACAATAATAATTCATTTATATTAATTTATTGCTGGTAGTAGAGCAATTTATTTAATATTACACTGGAATTACTTAGCCACACGCTTCAAAAACATCAGCCCTCTCAGATAAAATGTAAGCTGCTACCATATAATAATTACATGTACCCATTCAATATTCACTATGTATTCCTTAACTGCTCATAACTTTAGTACGGTCACAAGCAACATCATTAAGCTGTTGTGAGTGCTTTGTTTTAATGGAAACTTTCGTCTTAATAATGCATGTCTATCTTCGTTCATACCCATTCAATATTTGTGAGGTTTTTTTGGATGCCGGAATCTTTAATTCAAATGGAAGGCTTATTGTTGCGGTTGCAAAATGTTAGAATCAAATCTCTTAAAAACAGGAACAACCTTAGAGTTCATTCATGAAGAAATTAGGTATTTATTTATACATGATTTCCATGAACCAACTGACGTGACATTATGGGCAATCTCATGCATTTTTAACAACAAAAGAGGGAAAACATGTTGACGCGAAAGCCAGCACGATGATGATGCCTACAAAGGTATTATTTTTCCAATTGCTGATACAATGTAATGTAGTGTTTTTCATATTTTGGCTTTCATACACACACATATGGAATGGATAAAGCCATCAACCGACTTGTTGTTGTTTTTCAAACGAGGAAGAAGCTAAGCTAGACTGTTGTGGATGAAAATTCTAAAAATACACTATTTTGGTCGTTTGATGACAATGATTCAATGCTTACGTTAAGTTACATGGGTACTGCGTGACATGACAAATGCCAAAAATCTCTTCTTTTTAAACCTCATGTCACATCACTTCCAACTACTCTTCTTTTTCCAGCCTGACCTTTTGAAATATATGAATTTTATAAACTCTGTAGTTAATTTTGCTCTCCGGTTGATCTCTTATCTCACGCTGGCTGGTGGCTTAGCATTCTTCTATTATCTATTCAGTCCAAAAAATAAGTCTGTGACTCCCGTCCTCACCGACTGAAAGCTTTTCATGTAAAGTTGTAAATTAAAACTTGTAAATAGCGAGTAATCACCTTATCAGATCTTCATTATAAAAGCTGCATAAGCCAAAAGGTAAGCTTAAGGGTAACGCATAACATGCTGTTTATTATTTTTGTTAATGTAGTATCCTCGCGAGCCCTTGAAAACCTACGTGTGTGTGTATCATCAAAAAAAACCTTTTTAGATTCATACAATACGCAACCCTTTGCTTTGATGACCTTGTACCTGCTGCCCTGCAAATGACAAAAGCCGTGTGTATATAGCTGCTTGTTGTTAGCCGCGTGTACGAAAACTTCTCATTCAGCTAAAAGCAAAATGAAGATCTTTTCGTCTTTGTTGAGAATACTATTTTCTCATGAATCATACAAAAGATTGAAAATCCTCTTGTTCTTCATCCCTCTCGATTGACAATTACAATAAACAAAATGACAAAATCCATCTCTTTCTTGCATGGCCATTATCATCACCACATTTGCTGTTTTGTCCCTTCCGATTTTATAAATAGGCTCATCCTAAGCTTTTCTTGTGTTTTTCTGCTACTCCATCGGATGACAACGGTGATGATGATAATGAGAAGGATGATGATAATGCTTATGAATAATGATCATTTTTATGAGTTTAGGTTGTAAATCTTCTTCCTATTGTTTGCTCATTATTTAACCAAAAATTGGCATTTTACCTTTTCCATCCAATTGCCATTTCTCAAAGAGTGACCATTACTCTACAAAAATGACAATAATTTTTACCTTCTTCCTCTCCACCTTATCTTATGTAAGATCCCATAGTATTTTGTGGAAAAACAAGGCACTCGGTCTATCGGTCATGGACCATGAATTCGATATTATTTTGTCCCATCCCAACAAAGGCGCGATCCTCCTATTGTTGAGACAGAAAAGAGCAGATGTGTTGTGATTCTTTTCAGACAGCCAAAGTTCACACGCAGGGCTCATACTTCTACTGTGATGAAGATTGAAAAACAATTTTTCTCATCTTTAACTCAGTTTTACCTGTTCAGTTGTAAAGTTACTTTTCACCCGAGTAGTGCAGTGGAAACACAACAATCTGCAGGAATATCAAGCCCACAAGCCAAGCCGCAATAGTGGTAAAAGTTTTGTGTGCTCGCAGTTCTTATGAAACTTTTGTAAGGAATGTCATATTTCTAATAAACTCACAGGACAGGAAAACCAAAATCTCTGATGTACAAAGTGTCAAAAGCAGGATATTATTTTATATGTATTGTTCTCTTTTTGGTTGACGTTTGCGGCTATAAAGTGTGGGCGCAAATATTGCTACTTCAAACAAGAAACTTATATATCGCTATCTTTTAACTAGTTTTAAATTTTTTTTCTGAAAAACATGGCTTTGCCAAACGAATTCGAGAAAAAACTAATCAATCAGGTAAGGTATACATTTTATAAGATAACTCTTGTGGAGGCTTTTTATAAATCTCTTGTGTGCGTTTAAAAAATAATGTTTTATGTACAACAAAGGAACGTTATTTTATTTTGTAACTTGACAGTTAAGAAGTTCATGTAGGGATTTGCTCAAAGAAATGGACTCGGACCCTGGTGATATGTATTTTGTGAGATGGCTGCGAGGTAATGATCATGACGCAATAATGTGTCATAAATAATAAATTGAAAAACTACACACATATATCAAAAACCCTCGGAACAGACTAGCACATAACCCTTTGTTTTTGCTTCTTTGATGTTTCCCAACTAAATTGCAATGATAAAATAAACTTTTTGTTGGAGACATTAGTGTGTAATAATGTTTCTTTGCATCCTCAAATTTTTAGAAACCGTTTTCTGCTGTAATACATTATTCATGTACCAGTTCCTGAAGCAGTTTTAATATACTTCAACCGTTTTGACCTTCCTTTTTTAGCCCGAGATTACAATATGAAAAGAGCAGAGAAAATGCTTCGAGAAAACCAAAGATGGAAAAGGCAACACAAAGTCAGCAGAATACTTGACAGCGGTTTGGATACATTTTTAAAGCTGAACTACCCCCTTCATTTGGGAATAGTTGACAAAAGAAATAGACCAGGTATGTATATGACAAAGAAAACGAAAAATCTAAAAGATCTGAAGAATTTTTCAATGTGTAAAAATGACCCAATACATGTTTGAAGAGATGTGCTCGTTTTCTTCTACTCGAACTATTTTTTTATTAAATTCGTAATTTTTTTTTGTTCTTTTTGTTCTTCATAAAAAAAGTTGTCATTCTTCCGATTGGAAGATGGAATCTCAAGCAAGCTGTGAGCAACGGACTATCCGAAGGATTTCGCACTTATGTGATCCAATGCATGGAAGCTATAATGAAAAGTGTGGAAATTCGAGATACTCTGAGGAAGCCTTGTGCAATGCCTATAACGCAATTTACGGCGATGGTGGATTTTGAAGGATTTCAGTTTTCCCAGTTGTTGGACATTAGAGGTGACACATCTTTCTCAAGGCATTGAATGTCATTCCATATATTACATATATTTTACATGTCAAGCATGTGCGTTTTATGGGAATGTGAAAGTGTAATTTTCATTTCAGTTTTGCGAGCAATTCATCAAACACTGTCAACATTCCAATCTAACTACCCGCGAACAGTTGCCGCATGCTTGTGTATCAACTGCCCGCTTGTAATTGCCAAAAGTATTCAGTGTCTTTTGGCTCCTGTGAAATCTGTAAAGTCATCCTCACCTGCAACGAAAAGCAATGTACTTTGGTGTGGAAGAGCTGAGAAGGAAGATGAAATGAGAGTCATTTTGCGCAAATTTGTTCCTGAAGAAGAGCTGGAAAAGTGTGTTTATATGCTCAGGGCAGACTAGCTTCATACAAATTGAATATTTAGATCACGACAATTATAGAATATTATCAAGTAAAAAAGTAATAACTTTTATACACATACCTTGTATGTATTACGTAAAACCAAGTGGTACTATTTTTTATTTTGTTACATACTTTTGGAGACAATCGAGAAATAAATATGCATATATTTTTAAAGATTCAAATCAACCAATTACGTGTTTTCCTCATCTAAATATTTTGTTATTACTTTTGAACTCAAACATTAGACAAGATTGGAAACGCAAAGGTATTTAACCTATTACAACAGGAATGGCAGTGACCACGATGACCTTCACTTAAACAGTTCATATTTTGCACAATAGTTCCGGATATCCAATGGCGTGGGTTTGAAGTTGGGGTCCTGAAAGAAATTACCGATATGCATAATTATAGTCCAGAAATTGAATTGAACAGAATTCAAACATTTTGCTATCATGTTCATATCATCAAGGTGAAATCATTTAACTATTTTTTTGTCAGTATATTTATTTACAGTATACATATTTACCTTGGTGAAGCCAACGTGAGTAAAGTTCATAAAATAAGGACAATTCTTTAGTTTGTCGGATTCCAAGTAAGCCTTAAGTGTCGGCAAAGCCTCGATCCGTTTTTGGAAATTATTGATATTAGCGATTTCCTTCGTCTGCTTGAAAATCTCAGGTGAAAATTCCCGATACCATTGCATGCTTTCATACATAATGAAATCTGCAATGCTAATTTTATTTCCCAGAACATATTCTTTTCCCTCCATAAACTTATTCAAATCTCCAAGTCGTGATGGGATTGTCTTTCGCCAATCTTCAATGATTTCATGATAATTTGGATCTTGATATATAAGCCAGGCTTCTAATCTGAGATCTTGCATTGTTTGCATTAACATATCAATGGTTGCCTCATCTTTAAGTGTGTCCCCACACAAATTGTACTTTCTCCCAATGTACCTTAAAATAGCCATGCTTTGGGTAATCTTTACATCTCCGTCAATGTAAAATGGTAAATTGGGGAAATCTAGACCGTGGGAGTACTTTTGGCGAAACCATGGTTCCGCCATGTTAGGTCCAACCTCTCCGAATGGAATACGTCTATCTTCAAAGTCAACCTCCAAGTATCGTAGGAGCAAACGGACAGGTTCTCCGAGAGCTCGAAGATCCCAGTATACATACAGCGGTTTAGATGCCATTTTCTGTAGGATTTTATTAATTTATTGGGGAGCGTTATGATTCGTGTCAGTGGTTACGATGGCAACAAAATAAAATATGTAAGTAAAATAGTGACTTACTTATGGAACAAGTAAATGAATGAAATGGAAAAACTTTGCAGTGTTGCAGTAGTTGTGGCAATAGAACTAATAGAAGAATCCAAAATTCCACAGAAGGACTGAAACCTGCTGCTTCAGTACTTTTGAGTCCCAATTCACAAGAAAAATAGATCTGATACATATATAATTCACAAGCTTGTTCCAATGTAAACTTTATAGAAAGATTTCGACAAATGAGTACGAGTGGATTCGAGACTATATCAATTTGGTTCGTCCGAGTGAATACATAAGTCCAGTATATCTGCCAATATAGGTATGTAACAGCGGAGATTGGTTCATGTGAGTTTTGAAAGTGTGATGCTACTGATATTAGGAACTATTATAGTTCCGCTATGAATAGTATGCGACAAACATTCGCGAGTTAGGCATGGCAAACAAAATTGGTAATAAAATGTTTGAGCATCCTAACCACAGTCATTATACGTGGCTGGGTAAGGTTAATCTCTCACATATTAATTGCATACAACACTTTCCAAGCGCCTCTTAGTTATTATCTGAATGTCTGACGCTCGTCCTTTTATGTTATACATGAAAACTTTGCTTTTTGACAAATTGCCATGGTAAAAAAGCATACAAAACATTAATATTACCTACATGTACATAGCTTGGAGTTGTATAAATGATTGGTAAACTATCAACTATTGGAATTCGTGTCGGAAGGACGGACCTTTTACACTTTTGGTTCAGTTGCCATCGTTTTATACCACGAATGCATAGATCATGCAGTTTACATCCTCATATTTTTTATTCCATAATGCAAATTTTGTCTACAATCAAAATCCGGACTTCAAAAATAATTCCCAGATTTTTAAATACCAAAGATGCTCGTAAGTTAAGCATTGTATGTATGCTTTTATATTGTATTGTTAAAGCTATGTATAATTCAAACAATTAACAATTAAGAAACAGTTTTCTGTTAAACAATAACCGGTATGCACATTTAGGAATCAAACATTGAAATGAAGCAGAAATTCAAAACCGATTGATGGTGCGTTTCACTTGTAGAGCTCATATTTTGCCCAATAGTTCCTGACATCGTATGGCATAGGCTTGTAGTTTGGGTCCTGAAAAATAAACAAGAACCGACTTTTTAGGACAAATAAACATTGTTGTGCTGCAGCTTTTTTCATGTTTTAAGAATTTTCGACCATATTTCAGCTTTTTGTTGCCATTGCATACCTTGCTGAAACCGACGTGGACTAAATTCATGAAGTAGGGTGCGTTTTTATACGTGTCAGTCTCCCTGTAAGCTTTGATTTGAGGCAACGCTTCGATTCTCTTCATGAAATTGTTGATGCTAGTGAGCTCCTCAGATTGCTTGAAAACCTCAGGTGAAAAGTCTCGATACCATGCCAAGGTCTCATACAAGCTGAAATCCGCGTAGCTAATTTTATTCCCCAGAATATATTCCTTTCCTTTTAGAAATCTAGCGATTTCACCTAGTTGCTGCGTTGGAATGGTCTTCCTCCAATCATCAATGATTTCATAATAATTGGGGTCTTGATACACAAGCCAGACTTGCCATTTAAGGTCACGGTCAGTTTGCATTATCATGTCAATGATTGCCTTTTCTTTAAGTGTGTCCCCATCCAAATTATACTTCCTGGCAATGTGTTGTAAAATAGCTGTGCTTTGAGTGATCTTTACATCCTCATCAACGTAAAATGGCAAGTTCGGGAAATCCAGACCGTGGGTGTACTTTTGCTTAAGCCAGGGTTCGGATATGTTAGGTCCAGTCTCTCCGAATGAAATACGCTTATCTTCAAATTCAACCTCCAAGTATTTTAATAAGTACCGGATGGGCTCTCCAAAAGCCCGAAGATCCCAGTATATATATTGTGGCTTGGATGCCATGTTGAAACGTAGTTTTACGAATTCACAAATTTATGTTGTTTTGTGTCCCTGAGTTAATCCCTATGAAGGATTGTATGCAAAACGAATGAACAGAATGGCGAAACTTTCAGCAATGACAGCACCCGTCAGTCCCGAAATTGCCACTGTGATTATTTTTTAATTGAACTGACAAAATGATGACAATGGACAAATGCTAGTCCACAAACTTACGATTTTACGATTAGTTGGACGTATTTACTGGACTAATGACAAAAGATTACATTGGGGCTATTTTGCTTTTAACCGGCTACATTGTTATATTTTACCTGAGGGGATTTGTATTAATGAGACAGAGAGTAGCGATTACGCAATCGCGGCTACTCTCAGATTTTTTTTGCGAGATAGCCAAATGGCAAACATGTTACATGATTGTATGAATATGACATTGAAAATTATCAACAAAAACGAATGTTCTCTCTGGCCACGCCATACTATGTAATGACGAACGGCATGGGTAAGCTCTCATATACTTTCATAACTGGCATCCAATTCACAAATCACAATAGGCCTGCCAATTGATTCAGAAGGTCATTTCTCATTCGACTCTCGTTCTTCTGTTGCACGCATGATAAAGTTTAATTTTGAATATTTTCCATTGTGCGACTTGCCCGAACATGACAAAGCAAAAAATGTTGTCTGTGGTGCCTGCTGGAACATGCTGGTAATGTTAAACATGCATCGTTGTCGGGATCTTTCATAATAAAAAATCATTTATTCTACAATATCAGTAAATAGTTCAAGGATTGTACACTACAGAAAGTTTTGCAGAATGAACATATCCAGATGCCAGATAGCATATATCCGCATAATTTAATTGCTATTGTTGTGTGTAAGTCAGTGCACTAAGCCAACCTTAGTTCTGCACCTAAGACTACGAACATGATTAAACCATTGACTGATCTTCGCACAACTAGGATAAGATGCTATCGGCGAGGTGTCGTCTGGATAAACTTTTACGAAAACTTGGAAATAGCACGGATGATACATTGTTGTCTTTATGAGCTTTAATCATACTTGTTTACAAAATGTACTTACACAACAACTGCTTCAGATGGAGATGCAGTTGCATCTTTCTTCAAATATCAAATATGTATGCACATTCAGCGAGTAGCCCACGTTTTTATTATTACTTGATCTATAAGTATTTTAAATACATAATATGTAGAAATGCATAGTAGAAGCAACGAAAACAACAAAAAGAAATACCAATGTACATTTGGTTAATCTAGCACGCGAAATGTTAATCTTCGTTTTATGGATACAGGACAGTTGAAAGTGAATTTATTTACAGATACATAACTTTTTTTAGCAACAAAAAAACACAACTGCATAGTTTATATCATTGTACACGTACAGTAATTTGGCATTTAACATAAATCGCGGTTAAAGTATTTATGCATACATATTATAATGCATGATTAGTTGCATAATGCTTGATGAGACTACAATATTACTGATGCTCTGATGCAGAATAAAATGAAACAATGCAGTTGGATATTTTTTAACAAAAATATATGAACCTTTGAAACTGAACTCAAACAAAATGGAAGGAATAACCTTGGAATCGAATTTTGTGATTAGTTGCCCTCAGTATTTATTTTTCCAGTGGATATTTTGCCCAAAAGTTTCTGAGAGGGAATGGCATGGGCTTGAAATTTGGATCCTAAAAATATATTAGAAAAAAAACAAAGAAATGTACGATTTGGTATAGGTGTGTCAAAAACATATCATTTAAGTATTAGAGACCTTTAGAAACCGCCGCAATTTTCGATTGCGGGCTAAATTTGCGGTCTAGTGAAAGTTCACCGCAACTTCAAGCGCAAAGTTAAACTACATTGCGGCCAAACTCAGTCCCTTCACCGCACTGCGTTGCAGTCATGTCACTCGATGAAAATGTGTCACATCACCCCACTATAATAAGTGGGATATTCAAATGGTGTATTTTTGTATAGACTGTTTCATATTCCCCCGTCGTTAGCCCGCAATGCAATTATTGCGGTGGATTCTAAACAACAACGTATCGACCGCAAAATTTTTTGCGTTCTTCATGCTCACGACTGCAACGCAAAAAGTTGCGGGCGGTTTTTAAAGTAATGCACAAAGTCTGCTTGGGAGATTCCAGAAAATAGTGGGGAAACTAGAGACGATGTTGCATTCACTCTAGTACCTATGCAAACGGGCAAATGGAGTAGAATTTAACATTACAAATTAAATATTGTTAGGATTTGAATAATGCTATTTGATCCTTCATGATATCGGGATGGGAAAATGGTTCGGTGAATTTCATAATGAAACTTGACTCCTTCCGTGGATTTCTTGATGGCTTCAACATGAAATTTAAAAAATTACTGCATGAAAGCATGATGCACACTTTTCAAAATCGATAGTTACCTTTGACTCCAATCTACCATCAATTTCCCATTCACCCATTCATACCTTAATGAAGTCTGTACCCCATCGAAATAAACTTCTTTCAAAACTTCTCCACATCCAAAATGAAAAAATCAACAGTTTTGACATCCAAGGCTCGTTTTCCATTAAGGTAATTTTCCATTCATAGTATTTAAGTGTGGCAGTGTAAGAGTATGTATGAATTCGATTGTTTTGCCTTTATCGATTTGTTGAAAGACTAGTAATAAAAAACGCATTTTTATTGTCTACATAATAGGTAGGTTTATTTTGGAATGCCAGTAACAGCAAGCATTTTATTTAGATAAATGAAACATTTACAACAGCTGCAAAATAATATGTTATCCGTTCAGAAAAATGAAGAAGTGAATTCATCTTCTTGTGGGATAGGCCGTGCAAAGAATGATGCCAAGGTGGAAAAATAACTGGGGACTTTCTCTTCAACGGCTGCATACCCATTCACACTTTCAGATTGTTTGTCCGCATCCTTCAAACTTTGAACATCTTCATTAGATTCTATAAGTAAAAGTTACGTCGTTATCTTAGCCAATGCACAACACAAAAATCATGAAGAAAAATAATAATTTAGTCCTCACCAGGAATGCTGCGTTTGTACCGCAGCCCCTCTTCTTCTGCGGGGTTGGCGAAAAATCGATTCTGGAATTCTGGAAGTTATTAATCAAACCAAACAAATATTAACAAGCTTTTACAGATCTACTCTGAGGAAAAAAGTTTTTACCGTCGTCATTGAACCGTTCACGAATTATTCAAAATCCTGTGCCAGCTTCCACAGAAAATTCGTAGTCCTGAGCAATTTGAGGTCTAGCCTCAACTGCCATTAAAGTAATCACGATTAGGAAAATGACTGAGCTCATTTTCAATTTTAGTATCAGAAATATGTTATGTTTTTTAGCTTTCAGTGTAAAAAAGACTTGCAGTTAAAGTAAATACGTCGAAAATGTTCGAAACTTTAGGATCACACAAGAAATGAATGTTGGGTGTTGATATCTTACGCCTTATTGGTGACTAAAATTTGTTGATGTGAAAAAAACAATTCCTGGAATGTTTATGCATTATGACTTCCAGCTAAAAGTAAGCCATGGAGCTTAAACAAAGCCAATTGTGGTTTGACTTGAGGAACACAAAGCACAATAAAAGTAAACCCTTCCAGCAATTGTATTTTACTCTGAAATAGGTAGTAGTGCATAAATTGTAAAACTTTTGAGTTGTTTGAAATTCAAGAAATAATACTTAACTAGCATTTTTAAAACGTGCAGCACAATAGACTGTATAAAATAGATAATCAGGATGTATCATTTCATTCTGGTGTTTTGCGGTATAGTAACGTTATTGTCCTAATATAAATACTTAACATTTTCTTAACGATGATATATGCTGGACCCAGTGCCAAAAACATGTTTCCAGTTAAATGCTAATTTCTCATGTTGCTAATAATAAACCATATGCTGCCAACCCAAAATACGCATAAATAAATACGCTGAGAATTTACAATTTCTGTAGTTTCAAATCAAAAATATCCAAATACAATTAATCTTTGAACTTTCTCTCTTTGCTCCTGCATTTGAGCTCGTGCAAAACTACTTCATCATAATTTGCCTCATCTTTTGCTTTCCATTTTACCTAATTCTCGTGCTTCATTTCATTAAAAAAATTAAATGAGAAAGTTTAGCAGACTTTTAATTTTATTCAGAGAATAGTGGAGCGTTTCCAAAATGAGGAATAGAAGGTAAACTGTGCTTGTGGAAAAGATGATGATTGCTTATTAACATCTCAACATGATAGAATATCTTGGGGAAAGCCGAGATTGTGTTTAAATTGCGTAAAATGTGTGGTCAAAAGACAAGATTCACATTTCCATTCAATTGAGTTTCCCCATAATCCCAATAGCATTGTGAAATTCCAAAGCTTACTTGGTACTTTTTATGATTGCTTTCCTTTCCTAAACAAACTACCTATTTATATATCTGTTTGCACGATCGTATATGTTTTAGGCTTGAAGCCATTATTAAATGGAGATGTCTCATATTAGCAAAAAAACAAGAAATGACTTAAAATGTCAATTTGAAATTGAGTTGGAGGAAATATGTAAGATGTCTAATTTTACAAAATGGGAATAGAATGACATTCTGTGTCTTAATTTAAAAATGAAAATGTCAGGCAGTGGGAAGGAGGAATTCCGAGGAAAGTAGAAAATGCCATACAAATGTTATCTTTGTCTAATGATCTAAATTAAAATGTATTAAAAGTTGTTATGCAGAATTTGGTGTATACATTTTGCTTGTATGGTTGTATGTATGTATGTATGTGGGTTGAAATGAAGTTGAAGGCTAAATGGCTATTAATTTTAAATGCTATAAATTCGAATGGGAGTTGGTGCTAGTGAGTGTTTGCTGCTTTCACGCTTATATGCAACTCCTTTTTATTACAAATCCAACAGTGCAATCCACCAAAATTTCAATGGAATTCTGAGGATGAATTCAACTCGTGAAAGCATTTCCTCCAAAAAGTCACCATTCCAAAATATCAACATGTTCATTTCCAATAACTACCTATGTATTTGAAATATTTTCGGATTTTTATTAATCGTTTACTTGAAACCATGAATAATAGGTACACCCAAAAATATACAAGAGTTCCAGAGCAAAAACTACTGGGAAAATCTCAGTGCTTGCCTTCAAGTAGTATCAGTTTTGGAAGCACTGGCTCCCACTCTTGTGCCTGCGGTTATACATTTAAAACTGGATCCTTTTGTTTATCTGTTTTCCAAATTGCTGTCATCTGTGTGTCATGTCGAATTTAATTTATGGCCAAATATTTGTCCTGATTTTAAGATCAATTTGTTGCTTTCTCTGTGTCCTAGAAGCTTGTCGTTTTTTTTTCCACTGGGTCAAATTCATTCATGAAAATTTGAGGGAAATTTAATATTCACTAATGCACTCTCTGTATGTATCAAGACATGAAGTTAATTAATTATTGCGAAAGCTTAAACAAATACTCGGTTCGTCTCCTTGCCGAAAAATATTATCCACCTGTGGGTTGAGATTTGCTTTGTACTGAATGGGATACAATAGTTTAGAGAAAATTTCAAGATGATGCAAGCACTCGGAAAAGTAAATGACATAATTTGTGTAAGAGAAAATGAACGTTTTATTGAAAGTAGCAGAATTTAAACAACCGGAAATTATTCTCAGATATTTTTCTCAATACATTTTGAGAATTAATGTATTGTGCTGTTATATTAAATACACTAATATCATAAAATCTTCTTTTTGTGAGAATTAAGTAATGAAACCACAATCGTACCTATTATACCGTTAGCATATTTACATAAAATCTAACAATCAAATATAATTGGTAAATTACTTTGCATCATATTGCAAGTAAACATGACTATATCTATCGAAGATTTCTTGAAGATAAACTACAACATCACAATACAATAACTTTTACAGGTTTGTACTGATATAAGACATTTCGAAATTTTCTGCTGTAACTTAGCCACCACATGGCATTCTAAAATAGCCAGTAAAATTGCCAAAAGAACTCCGGCACTGTATGCGAGGAATATTACGATTGTATTAGCATCAAGAGAAAGAGTGTAATTCAAAGTTTGATCTACACCTTTATGAAATTCATTTTCCCTAAATTTTAATTTTGAGAGTCTTCCCCCGTACACAAAACTATTTATATGGTTAAAAATGCCTGATATCCAAATAGCTTTGTATCGATTCAAAATCCATTCATCTCCCCAGTGTGAAAACGCCCAGCCTACATTATGCTCAAGTAATTTTTCATGACTTTTGGCAACTATTCGCTCGCTAACACTAAGTTCTACCATTTGCCTGAATTCAGGTTCTATGTCACTCAGGTCATCCGACCATCTTACAAAAGCCATTTTGCTGCAACTTTCATTGATTTTATAATTTGCGATCTCTGTGGCTGATATATTAGGATTCCTCAGAGTAAGCAAGTATTCAAACACGGAATACTCAGAGACACTTTCTGCAATCTTTCTCAGCAAATTATCTTCTTTAGAATCAGGCAAGACCGACGGAAGTATCCTTGGATCCAGCAAATATCCAAATTGCGAGACTTCAATAAACTTAAGTAGTTTTCCCGTGTATAAAGTTTCGTTAAGCTGCTTGTAAGCAAATTTATAAGTACCACCCGGAGATATTTGAAGTAAAAAGGTATAATTTCTGCTAAACATGTCTTGAAACCTGTTAAAATATATGATATTCTTTGGAGCAGTCAATGAGCT
>JAQIXW010001811.1:0-17644 GCA_034700685.1 Willowsia buskii | reverse complement strand
AGCATGAATTTTAAATGGGATAATTGTCAATTTAAACTGATACAATTAACACAGATTTACCGATTTGAACAACATGATTTCGGTCGCACATGTACAAAATGTACAATCATCTTATGATGAGTCATTGTCGGCTTCAATGAGAGTAGGTCAGCCAGTCCAGGTAATTCCACTAACTGGGCAAGTGGTTATTTGTTCTAGTGATAAAAAAATAAAGCGAAATGACAATGATAAAAATGATGAACTCAATCACAGTAGTTCAATCATGATGTAATAGTTTTCTTTCAGGCATTCATACTATAACCACATTCAAGAAATAGTTAACCTCAGGTGAGTAAGTTTTGTTGGTTATGCAATCCTCTTCAGTCAGTCATTCATGAGGAATGGGACTAGTCAGAGTCAGGCTGAATGTTTTTGTGTTGAGTTTGAGTTGTAGTGGAATTCTTATACATATTCAGTTCATGCATGCACAAAACTGGTCAAAAAAGGTGCATTACTGCTACTTCGAGCCGTTCTTCAAAGCATGCGTACTAATATTTTTTATAGCCTTTACGCATTTTCATGCGTCTGCCCCCATTACACTCACCAACGTAGTCGGCATCACAGCATGTAGGTATCCTCCATTGTTTATATTATCATTTCAACTTTTATACCCCTTTATGAGTCTACAGTAGACTCTCAACATGCTGCTTATATATGACCTAGCACCCTTGCAGGGATGGTCAAATATGAAGTGATTTATTACTAATATTAATAGTGGACGGTCGTTGCTCTGCAGCCGTTGAAGATGCAGTAGACTTGAACTTGAGCTTCTTGAGTAATCTGCAATTCGATGGTGCTACAAACAATTGATTGTTGAATAAAATGCTACACTACACTTGACATTGCAACTAGAAAAAACTAACACTTTTAGCATCCCTTTGTGCTACAGATACCAATTTTAGCTCGCAATTAGGAATGCGCAAGCATTTATTACCATTATTACCTATTTTTTATGGAAGGAGGCTTGGCATTAGGCATTATTACATATAGTAGATATAGATATGCAGAGTTCTGTGAATAGCAGAACAAAGAGTGAACAATGCATAGATAGCATAATTGATTGTTCCAAAATAAGTAAATACATCATGTGTTAGCGTTGTGGCTTTGTATTAATAATATTTCTTTTGGTAGCCAAGCTTTGTGGTAGCATTGTTGCCAATAAATTTAGTTAAATTTAACAAATGCGTAAGTATGGTCAGCAGTAACCAAATCTTTTGTTTTCAATGCCTTTGCACACTATAACGGTCTATAATGTGCCTACATTATAATTACATGTTATGAGTATCTACTTCATAATTTAACGATTATAACAACGTGATGATGATGAACATCATAAACCAAAAAATATTTATTTATGATCCCTGAAGATTTTTTTTTGCGTTATTTACAGTATACTATACATAATGGAAGCACAATGTCACTTATGTTAGAGTTAAGGAGATTGAAGTGGAGATACTGAAAATAAAATATTTAGATTACGTATCCTAACAGTGCTTAAACTAGACTTAAGCTTGAAGTAACAATTTGCTGTCGCTATGATTTGTAATAGACGTGGTGACTATCATCGTCCACCAATATAATTTCGGTTTTATATAAAATACATGCGTTTCATTTCCACATTACCCGTTTAGTCTTAAATTTTATTAACGGATGGATGACATTGCGGCTTTTATGACCTTGATTAGATTTGCCAGTCTCCTGACCATCGCTTGCAGAATTCTTGCTGGATAGCTGTGCTCATAAGCACCTTTTACTTTTACTTTCACAGATATCAGTTACATGAACCTGTGATTGGAGAATTATGTATTTGGGTTAGGTTATGTATGTATATTACAAAAAATACAGTCATCTCACGTACAATGTTTAATTTGTTGTATGACTAATTAGAGTAAGCGAGTAGGTAAGCTTTAAACAAAAAAAAATGTTTTTGAAAAAATATGACAATTAAAAGCTCACTTTTAAAACTACTCATACTACGTTCATTGTTTACGCCAAAGGAATGACAATCGATTACATAATTAAAAAATACTCATCAGCAATAAAACATATTTTTGTGACATTTTACATTTACATGCAGTGTTGAGTTGCCTGAAAGGTTCACTTTACAAAGGTTAGACTAGCTGGGCTGTACAAAGCCCAGCTAAAGCAGTATAATGTTGCCCCATTACATTATCTACAATAGCAATAATAACATACTGTGCACATAAAACGTGACATATTTCAACGAAACTTGGTAATAAGAGTATGAATGAACATAACTATATACGGGTAGCTGAACTTTTTGTAGGTAAATGTCCTTCAACCAATTTTCCAAGCATAAAATCTAATTTTATTAAGAGAGATGATGATGAACTGGAGAACATTAATTGCAATGAGACAAGTAGTATACCTAATCATTAAAAACTTAAAAGTGTCTAAAACCATGTAAGTTACTTTTAGTCGAACGATTTTGTTGCTTTATCTGGTATATTGTTCACCGATAAGGACTAATTGTTGAAACTGTGAACTGTGGAGTATCCACGAATAACGTTACAACAGTACATCCAATAATCCAATATCCCATACTAAGATAATATTTTAAAGAGTTCAGACTGAAAGAGCAAAATTGTTATGCTTTAAACCGTTAAAAGACAAAAATACGTGTTCATGGTCATACAGACGCGCCAAAATTTGGAGTAGGTGGTAGTGGCGAGCATGTACTACTGCTACATAATTTATACGATACTGACAATTAGTAGCTATTACACCTGAATTGCACAATCAAATCAGTACAGCTTCATGAACATGAATGAACAGCAGACTATTAAAATACACAGACACATGCTACTAAACGTGGATGTGCAAGTTGGCTGGTTAAGCTTGAAGACAAAATTAAAGCTTGTTTTGCAGTTCTGCGTTATGAACTTCCCCTTGATAGCCTATACATATATGAATACTTTTATTTTAGCATCTAAACAAAGTCGGTAATGCGCCAAGAAATATAAGTTGTAATTTATACTGATTATATTTGTGCATACATAATATATGTTCTGGACCTTAGTACATTAGTTATTCACGTTGTCTTTACCTTAAACTTCGCATTCTCAACTTTTGAAAATGTTTACTTTTATATATAGTTTTGGAGTTATATTGTTCAGTCTGAAAAATTGTCTACCCTTTGGGAACTGCTGGAGATAAGATTTTGTACCAATATCTTGAATGGAATTCTTACGACGTTTTTTTTAAACCTGGCGATGAACTGTTATTTAAAAACACTAGATTTAAATCTTCTGTCTAAATGCACACATTATGAGCTTCTAACATTAAGAACCATGAGTAAGATTTCTATACAGCGATTACACCCGATTCTATCCACTTCTGAGCCTTCATCCATCATTGTAGAAAAATTACAAATACATAATGCAAAAAGGGTACACTTTAGTTCAATGGTTAGTTCTCTATTAGTTTTTTAGCTATTTACTGCAACTTTTTAATATGCATCCCGCATGACACAATTGCCGCTTCAGGCTTCTATGTACCTTTGTTTTGTTGACCTCATCACATCTTTTCTTTCTACCGATATGATATGCGATGTGTTCCAAATTCCAAATCCTATCCCTTCAAAAAAGAGAATGTAAAATGTTATTTTTTGTGTTAAAAAAGTAATTCGTAGAAGATTACGAAATCGAAAACTGAAAGCAAGTACATTCTCAAACAGTATAGGCGAAGCTTTGAGCTTCGCTTTTGTTTATACGGACCACTTTTTAGACATATTTGACTGATTCGATAGTGAATGTATAGAAACCTGCATAGACTATTAAGGCACCCTTTATGCCCAACTCTAGCAGAACGAGACGTGGACTGTAAGGCGTAAGTGCGTGGCGTTGATTTGTATACCTCACGTATATTTGATTTCAAAATGAAAATGATGCGTGATCTGATCAGTTTCAGTACCTTAACTTGTCCTCATTTCTTCTCTCTAGCATAATTCGTCATTTAATAATAATTTGTGTGGGCAATTTATTTTGGTCATGAGTCATGGGTTTTTATATGAAGTTTAAAATGCCTCAATTTATTGCTTTGCCTACTTTAACATTCATTTTTAATGCATTCCAGATTGAACTCTATAACGTTTGCAAAATCGAATTATGGTGACTTCAGCCGTTCTGGGCGCTGCGGTGGGTACAGGTATGAACAATGCAGCTTTTGCAATAAATTAATAATAATATATAGATGGTGTAACGCGATTTATAAAAATGCGGTGATATTACCTTAAAATCGAGTCATTCATCATTTCTATGTTGTAATGCACAATAGCTCATGTAATTTGTGGCCATGCATGACTTAAGCCTAGCCTAAAGACTTAACTGCGACATTTTTAAATATAAATTTGTAATACTTATTTATGTAATTCAACAGGGTTGGCTTTAGTAGTGGCCATGACCATCTTACTTTATCATTATTATGTCGTTCGGAGACGAAACAAGGACTGGGGAGATTTGGAACGGTTTGATGCTCCTCATCGTTCCTCATACACTTCCACATCATGTCTCACCCGGGGCAAACGAGCTTCAGTACAGTCTGAAGGTTCTGGTCGCTACTTCTATCAGACTTCCTCTCAACTAGCTGGTAGTTCCACAGCAAGATCTTCTATTAATTCCAAAGATAGCGGTGCCAGTGGATCATCTAGAGCATCAGTGTCCTCACCGAAAGCAGGAGGACGTATTAAACGATGGGACAGCCGGGGAAGCCGATCAAGCACCAAATCTTGTCCTCCCATGTACACATACCCCCAACAGGTCAGAATATTAGAATTTTATTGACATTGCTATATATAGACTGCAAATTCATCTGTTAATGCATTCTTAGGAACATCAAAAGATTAAGCGATTCAGCTGTGCGTTTTATTTAAAATGTTAGACGCAGAGTTTATTCTCTTGTTTTTAATGATGCCTCACAATATTCACAAAGTCACACTCATGATCAGTGACTCATATATATCGTTGAAAGTAATAAGTTTCTTCTTCTAGTTGTGGTAGGGGACCCTTTTTGACATGACTGACAGTTTCTAAAAAAAGCAATAAACCATTGTTTTGGTGATCTACGAAACGACTATTACTTCGTTACGTAAATACTACGAATTATCAATTTGTAATTTATCAGTCCCAAAAGAACATCATCATAGCTCTGTGTATAATTAGCATCAGAAATGATACTTAGAAATTTCCAAAAATCATATTAATATTGATTGAAGATAAAACACTAAAAATAAAAAAATAAACACTTGTATGAAATATGAATACTATGCCTAAATGTGGTCTAGTGCACATGCAAAACGACACGATGGTATGGACCCGGTACATGTTGGGGCGAAAGTGAAAGCCATCTACGGGAAGACTGGAGAAAGTAAGTTTTCTCTGGTGAGCTTTGGAAGAGGTTCCCATTACATAGACGGCACAGCGGTAGAAAATAACTTTCTTCGCTTATGTTGAAAAGAAGTACCATGTACAATATTTCATACAATATATTATATACTTTGTTCATTTTTTTATTCGTTTTTTCATGAAGCCTGTAGTAGTTAATTACAATGCACCATGATTATATGTAAGTTGTATGGGAGAAGTTAGCAACGTATAAAATGAAAATTTGAATGAAACATGGCAAACAATTTTGCCCACAGAAGCACATTACTCAAGGCTTTAAAATATTTCTCCTGTGTAGGAATAATCCTTTATATCAACTACTAAGGTTTAAACATTCACACGCTTTAAGGGTGGTATTTCTAATAGCATATCAAAAGTGGATTCTACTCGGATTAGGATCATATATGGTGTAATTTGCTTTGACAGAATTTTGATCCGAGTTAAAAACCCCTCTGATCTGATATTGCAAATATCACAAATATATACCGTTTTTTCATTCTTATATTTCGACTATAACTTCCAATTGTCGATTAAGATAGTATTAATGCAGTCGATGTATATTTAGGATATATTGTGCTACATCAATCAGTGATCACGATTGAGAAGGCCATTGAATGAAATTGGATTTTGGAAAATTATATTCATATTCGTATACTAATTATTTCAAAGCCAGACAAAATTTGCAATGAAAACCCAGTGCATGCTTGTTAAATCTCGACGATAACTCACTTCCACGTATAATACGCAACCATTCTTCTAGCAACGTTCAAAATTCGAAATGAATTTTCATTTCCGGCTACATCATAAAATGTTCTTTGTGAGAATGATTGAACTACACTGAATGAAAATTATAGATATGGAAGTAAAAGTAGCTTTCTCAGTTTTCTATGAAATGATGTTTTCACTTTCCTTTTGTGTAAAAATGAAGTCTATCAAGCGCTCGTCATTCAATATTTTGTGAAGTGCATTAAGTCGTTTCAATTGATGCTGCCGTGTAGCTTGAAGTCATGACCATAAAAATTGTATAGAATAGTGAAGTATACGTATATATTCACAAATCCATATTATGTGACATATGATATATTTCCAGAAATAGCAGCTAACATGAATAGTAACAAATAATAGATGCGTGGTTTTATAGAATGTGGTTACATACATGTACTTATATATTTGTAAAGAGCTTTTATACAACAATGAAAATTATTTTTAAGTACTTTTTCAGGCATGCTATATCTGTATCTGTGTCTGTATGATAGCATTCATATTACAAGGCGTTTAGCTAGCTGATATGTTGATAATAGTTGATGTACTGTATCCAAAGTAAGGATGAATACTAGGCTTCCATAGTTTCTATACTTATTTATAGAACCATGTATATACAGACGAAGCTTAGTTTGGATCATCATGGATGTCGAATGTTCGTAACTGGCGGTTAAACAAGATCTTAATATACGTCTTCAAATTTAGTAGTGAGATGTGTAGGACGTGTTTTAAGCACGAAGAAATAGTTTACCTACGCATACTGGAATGTAGTAATAACGCTTATTCATTACTTGATGTGCTTTTCGTTCATTGAACTGGTCATCTCTCTGCCCACGACACCAATACATAATGCTTGATGCTGAGGTATAGGGACTCCCTTGTTTACCTCTTGACTTCGTCTTTGTATTGCACTTATTATGTGAAACGGAAGGAAAAATCGGGCGCATGAGACAGCCAGATAGGTGCAAATGCTCAATATTAGCCTTTAACTGTGATTAATATGATGCTGGGGTATTCTTAATTTATATCGTATTCAATCTGCCATATTGTTAGTTGTTTATATCGGAAGCATTATTTTTGGCTTCAAAGGGCTCGTCATATATCAGTCGTCATTCAACATGCTAAAACACAATTTCAGGCAAATGACAGTCCCATAGCACATAAATGATTTTTAATATTTCCATCATGTGGCAAATCTGGATAGTATGACGCTGTGAGTTTGTATGATATTAATGCTTAACGGACATCCTTTGTGCAAAATAATCCTCTTCTCATGTGGTTTGCTGGTAGTCTATCTACTCGATTCCAACTTTACTACACCATGACTGTGACTTCATACTTATACCCGTAAAATATATTATATGGAACTATATGGATAACGCAACACATCCAAAAGAAAGTACTTGCGTTTCTACATTTCATCTCTTCTTCATTCCTGAAAAACAGCCTATCACTTCTGTGTACAAGGGTCTTAGAACGAAAGTGAAAAAAAGATCTAAATCACGTTGAAAAGCATGCGTAATTGTTAGCACAGGGACTAAAAGCAAACCATGTACTACTCCCATCAAGATCGCTCACACAGGTTGTACACATTATCAAGCTGAGACGAACATGTAAAAATTTGCCATTTTTTCTCTTTATAGGAGTTCAATGTGGACCAAGAGCAACGGATAGTGCAACCTCTGGAATCATCCTTTGCTAGCTTGCCAGAAGTTCGTGAGATCTCTTCGGGTGAGCTCTCAACTGTTGCATCTCCTGCTTTTATTACAACGACCAAAGTTTCTGTTCACAAACCCTCATCCGCTGCCGTTCAGGAACTAGTGAACTCTTACCACCAGCAACACCGTTCTCCTATTCCTTCAGGTTGCGTTGTTCCGCTTTCCAACACAACAGCCATTAGCAGTGGTATTGGCAGTGGGCCTCTATTTGGGACAAATATTGTTGCAAATCGTAGCACTCCTCTTGGTGTTAGTGGAATTCCGCCACCTTTGCCACCACTTAGAAAGGATTCTGATCCATCTTATTCGGAAATGCTGACCCATCAGTCTCGCTCTCTTCCCACTGGTCCACCTATACCTGGGGCCAGATTGAATCGAACACCGTCGATTTCTTCTCAAGGACAAAATAATATTGAGCATTTTGTCAGAAAGGTTAGTATATTTTTATTTTATAGATTTTCCATATTTTCTCTCTCCTCCATTATGCCCCGAAACTATGAAATCAAGTGGCCGAGTGATTCCACAGCCTCATGTATCCAATGTGATTGGCCATCATACATTCTTCTTCTTACCTTTTAACATTAGAAGTTTTGGCTTGCAGTATTATTGTAAGATTGTGCAGGAATCAGATGTGGATAAGTAAAAGCGCCCATTGCTTTATCATTTATTTATTTATGTAATTGATGGGATATGCTTGCCAAGCTTTGAATAAAAATAAAATTTGGGTCAGGAATCAGTTTTTGCTAGAAAAAGGGTTAAGTATTTGGCTTGCATAGGATTACTTACAATTAGTTTTAGGGAATATAGACTAATAAATCTGTGAACATTGTTTCATCATCATCATCTTTTACTTTTTTACCTAACATTTTTTTCATGGAAGAAACTTTTTTAAAGAGAAACCTTGCATGGATGTGCAGTGCACTCACCATCAGACATCAATCTCATAATCTGTTTTTATTTTCACTTCATTTCCAAGCTTTCCCATTTCCCCTACCCAATCATTTACTTCCTATCCACTTCAGGATTCAGGATACATTTTACGTCTAAAAAGTGTGCAATAACTTAAGCTTCAACCCTTACATATATGTTTGGGTTTTCAGGGTCATCGTGGATCATCTCCGGCAATACGTACTTTCACTCCAGAAGGACTCAGTTCTGGAGTTTCCCCACCGGATTCACCTCCACCAGTGTATCTAGGTTCCCGGTCGACGTCTCCACTGCATGTAAGTCAAGGCTTTGTCGATAATGTAAAATAAGAATTCAGCAAGAGAAATACGCTTCACTTTCGTTTATCCTTCCCAATCTGCTAACTTTAATTATTTTGTCAGTCACAATAAATGCGCAGCAGTAATCCAAAACAACTCTTAGTGGCAGAATGTAAAAACATTTGCTTTAAGTCATGGTGTCTTTGGAATAATCCAAAATGCTTACCAATGCATATCAATCTATTTATGCATGCATGCATGTTACAGTATATTTGGATACAATTTGAAACTTTATCGATGTAGATGTGCTCTAATAGACAATAAACATTATGCAATACCTGAAATAGTACTTAAAAGTCCCTAAAACTGACAGCACTTTTCCCTTTTTAAGTCTACAAAACCATCTACTCACTTGTTTGTCCTTTCTTTTTTCACTTCAATTCTCACTTTCATGTCAATATTTGTTTCTACTATCACATTAACTTGGAGTGACGTTTTGTTTCATTCCAATTATCAAGTTCTCAAAACTAAACATGCATGTTCATTTCGTTTGAATCTTTCATTTCACATAAAATGGATCCATATATAAATGTATAGGTAGTATAAACAGTGTTGCAACTAAGTCTCCAGTGCTTGCAATGCGTAATTCAACGATATCAAAAGAAAATAAGCATTTCGTCATCAATACTTTTGAAGAATCAAAAGGATATACCCGATTTAGCATTATTCCAGTACGAAGAATTCCAGCAATACCCTATCGAAAGATGACCGTAGTACGTAAACAACCAAATGAAGTGTGAAATCGTACAATTAGATAACCTTACTTATTGGAAGAAGGATTTTTTATGCAACTACAAATTTTGACAAAAGCATGTTTTTCCAATAGATTTCATGTAGAGCGTTTATTAGATGAAATATACGCAGAATTTTACTTCATCCAAATTGAATTGAATCAAATTAACCCTTTCCTTAAGCAGAAATATGTCAATATGTTTATACATCAATAAGCATATTATTATGTACATGCATTTACTTCATTTAAGTCGGTACGAAGTTATCTGTAAATTTGCATGAAATATATCTTGGAAATTTTGAGTGTAGTTCCCATTATGTGTACAATCATGGACTGCTTATAGAGTATTGTTGTGCAAAGCAAGTCATTAGAGAAGCTGTGCCTTCTCATTGCAAACTTTATTCACATTAAGAAATGATGCAAGAGCAAGATAGAGGTTCCGGTGAAGTCGAAAATAAGAGATTTCGTGGGTAAATGGAAAGTTATTCTAGAGCTTCTTTTGACATTACGACAAGTTGTTTGTTTGGTTAAATAAATGATGAAGTAAAAGGAGCACTATGGATGAAATATTAGTATATGAAAGTCTAAAAGGATGGGCTGTCGTGTCGTGAACTAACGCTACAAATTATCTACTGATGATATTATTTGTTTTCTCCTCCATGAGGGTTGGTGAAGCTCAAATGCGAAATAGAATCATTTGCAGGGCGGACAGGACATGGAGCAGAAGATACATTATGCGTGGTTTCCTACAATGAAACAGCTAATTTTGCAGGGCCAAGTAACCCACACTTACTCAAGCTCTTATTACAAGCACTATCCCTAGGCAGTCATAGCCTCTTGTCTGTGACATAACGACTTGAAAAGAGAGTCTGAGTGAGTGTTTATAGGCTGGAGAAAGCGTGTTTTATGGGAGATATCATTGACACTACTGACTCCCATATAAACATCACCATCAACGGGAGATGCCTTTGTCGCAGCTTCAGCTTACAATTTGTTCTGTTCTTAGCTACTTTCTCAGCCAGCTTGCGTGCTTATTTAGTAGTGGTAGCTTATAGTCAATCGTGTCGGGTTGTCCAGTACACAAGAACTTGGCTTGGTGTCCATCTGGAAAGAAAAAGATTTTCCTTTCACACCGATCTTTTACAATAAATAAATACGCAGACCCTTGAGTTTGAATTAAAAGCAATATTGATTTTCACTTTCGTTTAATGCATACCTACGTATCCACACACAATGAATCTTCCGTAAATCTGTCATGCAATGAGTTTGAGAATATCTTATATGCTTATTTATGGGTTTATATGTCCTCGTACATACTTCCACTTACATGTCTGGTTTTTTCTTGTTTCTCAAAAGAGAAAGAAATCAATGGCACGTTAGCCTATTCGGCGAATGCATTCCCATTATGCAGAATTACAATTTACTAAAAAGTAACTGACCATTCATTCTTGTATAAAACATGATGCATAATAATACAAATGCCCATGTACTGCATATAGATAAAATCAAGAAATCAATAGTTTTCTATGTAACTAGTTATCTTTTATCTGAAAAGTCCATCTGAGGTTCTGAGGCTGCTGGAAACAAAGCTGTTTGTTTCATTTTGCTGGGTCATCTGGTATTGGTATCTCTGATAATTTCGTTATGTGTGTAATATCTTTAGTATTTGGGCAACCGTCATTATTGCTTTACCCACCATGCACTACTAAATTGTAGATTGATGCCGCAACAACGCAAAATGCATAAAAAGTCTGTTTTTCATAATCTTACTATCTTACAATTTAATGACTCCCACAAATGCTTTGGAGTACCAAATCTTTCACATGATGGTCTGTGAGAGTGTCAGTTTCCAGTTCACAGTTTAGTACACCGAGTCATAGCCACTAACCTACTTATAACATAACTTATGTTCACTAGTTCTATGCACGTTGTATACGTAATATGCTCAAGATAGTTCGTAAGATAATTATTGCGTTCAAATAATGTAATTACAATTTCCCACAACGCTCCTGTGATACTTCCTCACAAACTATAAAAGGGTTCTTAATTAATATGAAAGACAACATAAATACAATACAAAACTACGAATATCGCTTCATGAAAATGTGGGGAAACAAACGATTTTATCTTGGAAAATTTTTTCTTCTAAAACAACCACTTTGCTCTAATGTATTTAAGGTTGAATGTTTTCCTTTCTGGGTCAACATAGTGCTGCTTAGAATTAAACTCTCTTTGAGTTCTCAAAAAATAAAGTCGTTAATGGGGAACGTGATGAAATTTTAATCGCTATATTATATTATCATCTTATATGAATGGATTATGGAAAACAATGCCTTCCCTATTTTCAATAGCGAATATATGTGTGCATTAGCCTGAAAATTAAATTCTTCAAATTGCACTCTAAGGTGAAAGTTGAAAAGAAGCACACGAATTCATTAAATGCCTAAATGTACTCACGATCAGTTTCTCTTTTCTATGGTTTGAGTATGCATGGACGATGAAGACATAATGAATTAACGAATTTTCTGAAAAGAACTTATCGTTAGTTGATTTTTGCTCTTTTTTACATTACTTTAATGGACAATGATGATGCAAAGGTGACGCAACATTACATTGTCACTGGGCCCACCAATCTTTACAAATTCATTTATGAAAACAAGTAAGCGCTTTAGAAGAAAATGGAAAGAAAACTTATTGATTATCGTGCGAAACAAAATAAGTGTTCACGTGTAATGTGCTTGTGCTTGCATAAAATGTGTAGCATTTTGCACTCTCAAAAGAGTTTAAGACAATTTCCATCTCATCTCGATATCAAACTTATCCTCTCTAGCACGAACATCCACTTGTAAAGTTCAATAAACAGTAAGCATCACATTTTAGAACGTTTTAGAGGAAGCTTATTTATTCTTTACTAACCGCGACTTTTTAAACACCCTTTCTGCATGATTCTATGAGAAATATATGTAGGTACATTGAATTTTTGAAGAACTGTGTTTGAAGTTGCCACAGGCAGAACTAGTGAAGCAAACGGAAGTGAAGACGAAACTACGTTTTGTTTCGTTTAAGAATAACTTAGCTATCATATTGATATCCTTAAAATTATATCGTCGAAGTCCAGCCTGCAAAGATATTTTCAGTACTTGCTGTTCGTGGTACTTTATATGTAGGACAAACACGGTAAACATAAATACATTACAATATCTATAGATTAAATCTAAGTAGTTTAGATTTTCCAAACGTTGATGTACTCAAAATTACCTTGGAACATTGATTACGTGGTGGCGTTTGAATAAATAAATGCAGTTGTTTTATTCATTTTATGCTATACCAATATTAACTACATTCAAGACCGAGACCGAGGTATGTTGGCTATCGATGCTTTAAAAAACAATAAGCTCCACTCGCACAGCCCATGATATATCACAATGTTTCATTTCATTGGACCCTCAAATGTTAAGAATTTGCCTTCAAAATTTATCAGTGTCTTAAGATATATGCGCCTTTGTGCTTTGAAGCACTTTCACAAACAATTTACTTTGAGGTAGTACATGGATGATGTATTTGAAAGCTTTTGTTGCACCTGGGTTTGGTTTTTGACTCACAGATTTTTGGTTTTCCAGTGTTTTGTCACGGAATCCCTGCCATTTTCCAATGTCATATATCCAGATTAAAATCAATACTTACATAGTTGAAAGTTTGAGCTGAAAAATTTATATGAAAAAATAGTTTGTACCTTTTTCAAATTTATAAAGGTTAGCTAAATGATAATATATAAGATAAGATACATAATATATATGATAATACCAAGCAATTTCCGAGATTTATAATGTCTACAAGAGAATGCAGCAATAATAAGAGTTCAATTTTATTTTTTGAGTTACGAATTTCCTTTTTTCGACATTGTTTTTCTTTGAATATTTTACCTGATGACTTAAAATTAAATGTTTAATAAAATATATGAATGAGAAGTTATAGAATGCAATGCCAAATTTTCCACGCTTTCTATGTGCTATTGTTGATGTGCTTTACTACATTGAAGCGCTGAGGACTTGAAAGAACACTTTATCCACTTTTACATAGGTACATGACGTAAGGATCCTTCTCCATTTATGTCTATTAGAAATTTATATGTCTGCTTAAGCTGTTTTGAAGTTACGTTTGCACAAAAAGCGTCTAAAAAATGTAAAAAGCTTTCCTTCGAAAACAATCTTTTTATTATTCAATATGCCTTTTCATGCTGTTTTACGCAAACACTAACTCAATGACTGTTTTTGCAAAAATCGGGTAGTATGCTGACGCATTGGTGAAAGCGGTGTATAGTGTAAAATGTAGCATAATTTGTAGATCCTATTCATGCATTCTTATCTTTACCGTTAAAAAATGTATGCAAAAATGTGAAATGTCTTTATCATTATATTACGTCTATCTCAATCCCAATTGGCCTAATTCACTAGATGCATAGTGTTGTGTGATTATGAGGCTAGGGAGAGAATGGAGAAAGTTTTCTTTCTTCCATGTGATCATACATATTCATGCATGATGATGTACTTTGTTTACTCATATTCTATCTGGTGACAGCTTTCAATTTGATCCGTTTATAATATTTTTAGATGCGTGCAACTTCTTATGAAAAAACTGGCTCCCCAACATCTTCAGCATCGGACGTGCGCATTTCACCACTTGCCGAGTCGAAAACACCTTCTCATTCTCAATCATCACTGACTTCACTGACTGAAAAACCATTAGTACAGAGCAGGTAAATTTATATCTTCCTGTCGTATGGTTAATTGTATTGATGTAAAAATAAGCGAACAGATGAAACAAGCCTACGTACATAAATCCCACTCGATAAAATTAGATAGGTAGGTGTGCCACTCAACGTAGCTTGATGAACACATTGAACTGATTCAATGGAAAAAAAGTCTCATCTCACAAAAACTTCAATTTCATTTTATTTCATATATTATTCCATATCATTCACGTTATTTTAAATATAAGCCCATCCTTGAAAGATAAAATTCACATTTCTGATTTATAACTGTGAGAACATAACAAAACGAATAGGCTTTTTTATGAAGCAAATAAGTAATTATGTGTTTTTATTGAAGAACTAGAGAGTATAAGCTTTGCCATATTTGCTATTACTTATTTGGTTATAAGCCATGATATGGGGGAACATGAGACGATTATATCAACCGTCTCTATATTTACTCATGGCCAATGTAAAATTAAAATTGACTATAGAACTTAAATTAACAGGAACTCCTTTGAATATATACGAGACAAAAGATTAATTCTTAAAATATTCATAGTTTTTGCATTAAAAAGAAAAACCAATCGTACATATTTTTGGCTGATCATCAAAAAACCTTTTTCATTTCATATTTACCAGACACGATCACACGATTCACGTGCGTCAACCTGACACCTAAATCATCCACGTCAGTTGATTTACTTGAATTTTTGTGAATACTCATGATTCTAACGAGCGATGTCTATTGTCAAGCGTTTCTTCATTAACTGTCGTTTGAGTAATTGTTTGTAGCAAATCTAAAACTTTTACTTTATATAAGTCAACGAATGCTCTTGTTTTATAGAAAGTAGTTCCATTTTTAGACAAAGAAGAATACACAGTACATGGCTACGTTAAATACTATAACAATGCAATCATTGCTTTCTTTGAAAATAGCATTTGATTAAAAAAATGTATGCCTATCTATGTAATTGACAGGTTATGTTCTATGTGTTCTACGTAAATCTCATGAAAATGTGGGGTTTTGAATTTTCTAGACGGGCTTCAAGATGTCTGTCACCATTACTGATCCCTCCAAAATCTCCTACACCATCGGACAACTCGAATAATTCTCCAGCTCCTCTATCACCTCTCTTGGGAACTCTGCAGCTGGATTTGTATCAGCGAAAAGATATGACACTGTTTTTACCCAAAGACAAGCAACCTGGATCAAGCCCTCACGATAGGAATCCTCCACTTGGCCGAGTACACTTTCGCCTCAGATATGATCTTGACAAATCTGATCTGCATGTCCACGTGATTGAAGGTAAGCAAAAGATGAGAAACACCTTACAACGTCGAGCTCCTAGTATGTAGGTAGCGAAGTTTTTCGCTCATGAACCAACCTTCCATTCATGGAGAGTTAGAAAAATATTTTGTCATGAAAAATACACATATTTAGATGCTTATGGACAGGCACATGCGCTTACTTATGGAATTACAGTACGGGCGACAGTTGCACAAATTATTCAGACTCCTTTCGACAGAGTGAATGAGTCACGATGATTTTTGCTATATTATATAGCATTATAATTTGTAAGCAAAAAAGCATTCGTATGAGTTACCACTAAAGCTATTTACTGTGTAAAGTACGAATAGATTACAAGATTAAATTAACGTGGCAAAAAAGGAAAGACCATTCTTACACATTAAGATTTTCTAAATATCTTCGCTGGTTTTGAAATAAGAAAACATTTTGTTACATGAAAGCCATTGTTCTTTACGCTTGTAACTGACCGAAACGTGTTTCTGTTTCAAACATTGATGTTTTCTATATAAATAGATGAATTTTCATAAATATGGGTGAATACTTTGAAATTCAGCTTTGTTGAAATATGAAACGCGTCAGAGTCTTTGCTCGTGTTGTCGTGTAGTGTATAGATATGTCAAATTAATGTAGAAGTATTGATGCCTAAATCCATAATATTAATTTCCAATGTGTACATACAAAATGGGAAAAAAATATGCATGTTCTGTTATTCCACTAATAATAAGAGAATAACTGAAAGTATTTATGTGCCTACATATTTCAGGTATTTCACTACCGTAATGGGAAACTTAAGTTGTGAAACGTGCATTTAGGTTGTCTTACGAAAGTCTTGCATGTGATCTTATGCACGAAACGACAGGAGTTTCATGTGTAAGGAGAAGAAAGGGTAGCTCAAGATATAAAACTTATCATACATACAATATTACCTTATTACGTACTTAAAGTTTGTGGGTTTTGGTTGCGGTTGCGAAATGATGTTTGTATTGAATGTCGAATATAACAAAAACTTTGTACAGAGAAAGTCTGTATCGCTTTCTACAGAATTTGAGGGAGGCGAACTTTTCAAAGGAGTGGTGAAAAGAAGGGGTAGAGTTGCTATACAATATGGAAGCCCACTGTGGAGAAAGTTTCAGTTTTTTGTTGATCTAGTTAGTGAGCTACTCGGTTCCAAGTTTTCTTACCTGCGTTGCAACGGTTTTTTTCTGTGCGTCTTGTTTGTTGCTTCAGTTGTCGGGAAGCGTGTCCTACTAATATGTGATGTTTTAAGAGTTTTATGATAACGTCACGTTTTAATATGGATATTATTGAATATACGTATTGAAATTGAAACCAAGTCCTAGTTTGATGCAAAAAATCTAACACGTGTGTTCATATTATAAATATGGTTGGAAATTTTTTATGAAGAAAAGATGCACTTGACGTTGACAAGTTTACACTTGATCTTTTTCCCTACATATTAACTTATAATGTGAACTTTAAGTAATTTTGGATTAGTACGTCAGTACAAAAGCAAAAAATAAAAATACACAGATTATTTTCAAAGCAAAGTATATAATCATACTGACCAATTTGAAGGCAGAAGTTCATATTTGACAAAGGGACATTGTTTCTATTTATTTGTAATTTTAGGTGTTGAGTTAAATATGTATGGATTTATATCGAA
>JAQIXW010001810.1:0-17647 GCA_034700685.1 Willowsia buskii | reverse complement strand
ACATCGTCATCATAATTTTTTCACATCTTCTCATTATCACAGAGAGAAAAAGGGAAAAACCAAAACCACACCAAGCAGACAGAGAGACAGAAAATATGTGTAGAGCTTGTCACGACATATATTAAAGTATAAATAGTATATAGGATTTTGTGGTGTTCCTGAAATTCGGTTCCATCACATCATCACCAACAAGAAGACTCAACAGCATACAAGTAATATCATTATATCGACATCATACAAAGTTTCAAAGTTTTTGTTTGTACTCTACTTAGTAGGTTCATGAATACATTGTGATGTGATTATTATGGCTTTTTACACTAATGGAACCGGCTTTCTCTCCATCCACTCAAAATCACATTCTCTTTTACTCGCAATATTGCCAATCAATTAAACATGTGTATATTCTCGTGAGTGCACTACAAAGGATCAAGTGTGCTAAAAAACAAACTGCTGGAAAAATCTCTACTCTAAAAGAAGTCACAAGCACGGAGATAACACAGCTAAATTAGAAAATAATAATATACGTAAGTTGTTTTGATGCCTTAAGTGTCTTTTAGGTGGAATACATTTTAGAAATGTTTTTAAAGAGTTTATACATGATAATATGATTTGTTACTTCAATGGCATCATATTTTAAGTTTGTTCTGCACCTGTTGTATAAAGTAGATACACATATATAGAAATGGGATGCAAACAGTTTTTCTAGAAAAGCATTTTCTACTACTATGTACTATGCATATAATAATGGAAGAACGCTTTCTATGTGTTGATGGACGAATGTTAAGGTTGAGGGCAATCTCTTTGTTGACATGATGGGGTAGTCTGAGCCAGAGAATATTTGGGATGCACTGCTGGAAATGTCTGCGGCTAGCCTGCAGTTGCACTCTCTGCACGTGCTTTCAACAACATCATAAAAACCCATTCCCATATACACAACTTAGGTATAACTTTTTCACACTTCCTGAAATAGCAAAGCAAAAATGCAAAGCACGACAAAATAAAAAAAGAGTAAAGTCATTTTTATGAGTGGCAGCAGACAGCAAAAATGACTATAAAATATATGCATAGTATTCTACGAATGGGCTGTAGACAGCAGTAGAAATATTCCCAGTTTTGTGATCCCTTTTATTAGCATGCATTTTATTTGATGACTGATGGCCTTATGAGAGCTGTCAAAGCATTAGAGAACCGAACGTAGTAATGTCTCTGGGGATTTTGTTCTAATTGTTGGTGAGCTCCTTAAAAGCCTTGGTTGAAAATACTTGCCAACAAGCACGAAACATTGTTTTCTTTACAATATTTCTTGTTCTTGGCTCAAATATACTTTCCTCCAATACCATTTTCCCCACCACAAGAAAATCAGAGCCTGTTTTTAAAAAGATAAACATGTCTAATGCCTACTAATCTATTTTTTTTTCGACAATGATATGGCGTCATAGAAATATCCACTTCTTGCAAACAGTCTGACATGTATTTTCCCCAGTTACTACTAGGAACCACCAAAGTTTCCCAATAGCTGCGGAGTAAACAACTGATATAATGCTGAAAATTACTGCAATGGCGACACTTTGCTGTATCAATTTTAAAAACATATTCGGACACTAAGCCTAGATTAAGTATTAAGTTAAATGTATGTAGGTCTATGAGTTTAGTTTAGCCTAGTTCTGGTTTGGCATACATTTGCTAACACTTCTAACTAAGAATGATGACTATTGAAAGCCTCCCAAATAAAATATTTATTTAGTGTTATTTTCAATTATGGCTTATTTTTGTTCCTTTCAGGTACATTCGAGACCGACGCAACAGTTATCTGTCTGTCAGCCCGTTCACAACACTTCTCATCATTCTATTACCAAACAGATTAAATAATACTCCATTATACTCGTACAAAATGGCAGGAAAAGCAAGCATTACCAACTACAAAATTGTGGTCGTTGGTGGCGGAGGAGTGGGGAAATCTGCAATTACCATTCAGTTCATTCAGGTAAGCTACAGCGATACTGTATTATATTCATTAAAAATGGAAAGACTGGCACTAGGGGCACAAAAGACACATAAATTCTCGAGACATTTAATCAATACCCGTTGAATCAAAAGGATGCGTCGCACACTACCGTATTTACAGATAACAGGTGCACATTATGCTCTGGTTGAAGTATACATCACGTAATCACAAACAGCTATACCACTACCATATAAATAAGTAATGTTTCTCATAATAGTCGTAGGTGTGGACCAATGATCAGTTGCCGTTCAATTTTGTGGATTCTACTCGTTATGATTACATAATATTATGTACTAATCTGGCTACAGTCAGACTAACAGTGGTCAGCTATAAAATAATGATATCATCATCTTCATCATTACTACTATCATTATTGCATCATTATTGTGTTCTTCTTGTCAGTTTACTCCAACCTCTCAACCCCCGCTTCCACCGCACTACTGACAGTTGTGAGATGAACGTGTATGCATATTCAAAGCTTCATCTAGATTACCTTTACCTAGTGTGCTGCTGCCACACAACTGAATTGACGATTGCCTAGCTACTTGCCTTACTACGATATTATGGTTTATCATCGTGCCTCATTTTATTTTGCTTGTAGGCAGTCTTTGTGATTTGAAGATAAACATTTATTAGTACAAACAGTGCAATAGCTGTATGGCATGCCACAAAAACAGCAGTATTTGGGGCGTTTGTTTGGCCCGAGATTCCAAATTAGATACGCATATTATCAACTTTACTTTTGCCTTATCTTCAATGTCCCAAACTAGCTCTTGTAATATTTCTACCTTAAGCTAAGCATTAATGCTAAGATTCAAGATTTGTAGACTAGACCTCCAGCAGTAGTTTTTGGAAAGATTTGGTCACGGCCTTAGTATGTCTCCAAAGAAGTGGTCAAAAAAAGCTGACCATCCGTAGGTATAACCCAATACTGGATGCATGATTCATGCTCATTTTACTACAGACGCTCCTGGCAGAAGTCAACCAATTGGTGTAAATAAACAAATCTAAGCAAATTAGCGACAAATATGCACAAGTACATAATAAAATGAGAGGCTATAATATAAAGCCTGTCAAGTAGTAAATGTAGGTAGTGCAGGCTGCCACTTGAGGATAGCGGTTCCTCTCTTTGAACGTTGCCCTTTCTTTTTTGCGTGGGAGTGTGTGGGTTATTTGGTTAAAAATGAACGCTTGTAGTAACAGTAGTAGACTGAGTTGATCTGCAAAATGTACGCACATCCACTTTCATTTTTACTTTGCAAAATTAAATAGACATGGAGTCAAGTTAGAGTTAACATAACATTTTTGAATGAAGAGTCACTAGCACGAGCTGTAGATGGAGAAGTCGAAATTGCATCATTTTAGTACGCATGACTAAACATGGATGCATAATATCTAAGTTGAAGAAGAGATGAGGTACAACGGAACATAGTTGATTTGACAGTCTGAATGTATTTTCTTGCGAGAAATATTTTTAGGCACATCAATAATCCAAATGGAAATGCTAAGTAATATTTTAAAACTTTATAGACATATCTGTTGGGAAGAAGGTGAGTGAGTTTGTTCAAGTGGGTGTAAATTTAAAGATGGAATGCATGTAGCTAAACTACCTACGTATGCACCCCTTTATTGGCGCATGTCTCATCGTCTCATGGTCATGCCGTGTAAAATAAACGCAAAACTGATAATACCATTATCATGCGCTTCCTGCTGACAATAATAAACAACGTAAATCAGTATATTATTTTGATGATTGTGCTGTTGAAGATTTGGCGACTTATGACCTCACCGTCATGTTGAGAACATATCTTTAAAATAGTTTAGGTTCAAACTGATGGTACAGTGATGAGTCAGGATTGTGCTGAAGATAATTAGAGTAATATATACTGACTGCGAGTTCAGTGTGCCGTCTAATTATGAAACATTTAGTTAAAAAAGGTATCAACAGCTCAGTCAGTATAAATAAGAAAGGTAGGGAGAATGCTTAAATGGCACTGGTTGAGTCCCTGATCAACTAAACTGCAATTCGCAAGGTGCTGTGTAGGTAGAATAGCAATTTTTTTTATCTCTTTAACGTTAGCAATGTGGGTGTATGGACAATGATAGAGTCAAACTAGAATATAGAACAGCGTAGGGTGAAAATTCTGTAGTAGACAGTTCCGTCGAGAAATACATTATCCAGCATCTCTGCACGACAGTTTATTCGGTTCCAGAAAGGGAGGACACTCATTTTATATGGAAAGGAGACAAAGGATAATATGCAGCTTTCATTTAGCAAACAGCCTTTCCCTTAATTTTGTGTGCAATATTCAGTTGCGGTTGTCGTAGCACTCTAAACTTATTCGCTCGTATAATGTCAAATTTAGTAGAGCCAAACCAAATTGAATAATATGGGGGTTTAGCAAAAAGGGTTGAAAACACCAATGCAACTTCATTTCATCATGTAATGTATTTCATCCACACACCAATAAGTTACCATTGTAACGTTTCAGCAAATCCATCCTTGTGAACTCTACAAGAAAATAAAATCCAGATAACAAAATTAAATGCAAATTAGTGAGCTCACTTTGTTCCCTTTTTCATTCCATTTTTAATTTTTACTGTCATCATCAGTCACACCATATTGCCTTGGCAATACAGCTTTCTTAAACGAGAAAAAGTGGAATGACTACAAAGATAATAGCTCGGTGATGATTATTATGATGATGAGTCATTCTTTATTACCTCAAATGAGCATACATAGAAGAGCCCAGAATTCCTCTGACTATTTGACTCATCTTAACACCTGCACCACAGGTGCTTCTTCATGCTTTCAGCAGGAATGCCGATTCCAGAGAGGAGGCCAAATATGGAAGTTTCTTTCAATCATTGGTAATAACTTGCTGCACGTTGTTTATTATTACAAATGTCGTTTCTTTTCATTACTTTGCCATTAAAACCGAGATGGAATTTTACACGAACACGTAGGCATAGTGTCGCAGACAAATTAAAGCTTGCATACATACAATTGCGCTTTTACCCGTCCTCCCTTATATCTAGTAAATGTATATACCTAGGTAGTTATTAGTTATCATTATCATGTTATATAGCTGTATGTAGAAGGGATACGGGGGAGTGAACCTTGACACTTATGAGAACTAGTGGTAGCTGAGGAACTTTTAAAAAATATTCAAGATAAACTGGACGCGGGCAAGTATTTAGGTAAACATGGGTTTCAAAACATTTTAGGCATCCTAAAGCAGTATAATATGCTTTTTAGGTACAAAACGACACGCTTGTTGTGGTGCTAGTATAATATTGATGTCCTAACAACCTAGTTGGAACATTTCCAACAATATCTGTAGAGACTAGTATAGGAATATGTGGCATCATAGCATGGGCAAAGAAAATACCGATCTGTATGATACATACAAAAATTGTTAATATTGCGATTTCGATTTTACATCTTCCAACTTATTTTGCTTCTTTATCAACTCGATTAAACTAACATGTCTTACCCTTATATATTATTTACAACTTTACATACCAATAATACTTTTAAATACTACTGGCGAAAACTTACAACCCAAATCCGGTTTGGTTTAGTAGCAACATGATTAGGTAATCATCATGCACAAATGAAAACGGAACAGAGCTTGGAATCCACCACAAAGCACCGGATCTCTCTATTTTTCATTCCAACGACTCCATTGTAAATTGAATGCTACATTTTACGTTGATTGCCAGAATGTGTAATTAGTATAGGAAAGTTTCGTCAGACTCGATCTTCAACGATAGGATCTATAATATGATATCGGCATGAATTCTTATTTCTTCAGTGAATCGTACAATACTATCACAGTACATTATTTAGAATGCAATATTTCATACTTATATAGGAAGAGGAATCAATTCATAAAATTCTCATCAAGTTGACACATATTACGTTTGTTAGCGAACAGGATGAATTTACGCCTGAATGACTTTTAATGTTTTTCAAAAGTCAAAAATTCCTATATAACATACAAGAGAAACTTGTCATTAGATTTGCCATGAAAACTTGGCGTGTCTAATGCACATTGGCTGCGAGTGCACTGTTTCCAATTTTTGAAATACTTGTAGTAGAACCAGACCAGAGATGGCAACGTTTATAATGCAGGATCGATATGTTTGTCTGTCTGGGATATTGACACAGATTTTTTATTATATTTCAAGCCAAGCAATTGCTCATGTGTTGGAGGAGGCAATGCAAAAAAGTAAAATCAGTTTGCAGTAAGAGTAGCTTGTAGAGTTTTGCATGAGTTTTAAGGAAGAGTGAGACAATGATGCGTGTGTGTGGAATGCTATATCTCATATGAAGAAAATGCAGACACTCATGATTTAGGTCTAACGTCAAACTTTTATTAGATTTGCTAGATTCAATTTAAATGAAAATGTTGTAGACGGTGTATTAATACTTAGATAATAATAAATGATGGTAGATACTTGTAAGATATAGATGAACTGACCATCAGTCGTCGTTATAAATGTTTAGCATATTATTATTATCAATTTTTAGCATAAAATCTCTAGTATGCCGAGCTTTTATACAGAACTGTTTTTGCAGCTACCATTCCATAATAAGTACGCTTCAAGGGGTAAACTGAGAACGGTATTTTGCTTGTAGCAAAGTTTTTGCACTTTGTCAACACTTCCTTTAACAGGACGTACCAAAGATGAGCATCTGAAAGTATGAGGGAAGAAGATTACAGCTATGCTCCAGCGGTTTTCAGAAGTGAAGCCAAAGGGGAAAATTAATCGGCTTTTCTTTCTTCATTTCTTAATATGCATTATTTTTCCAGGTTAGAAAATCAGGAGAATAGGGATCATTAAAAGGTTATATGATAAAGAGATTCTAAAAATACTGACTCTTTCTTCTTGCCATGTCCTCTACATAATTCTCACAATCAGTAATCTTAGGATTATTTATTTATTTTATTTTTATACGTATACCTACCTATAATATAATATACTTGGTTAATATAGTCATTGTCCGTAATAATGCTTTTTCTTCTAGTCGTTATTGTGCCCATCTCTTGGAGATTTGTTATTGAGATCAACTACGTGTCAAATAACTATTGCGTCAAGAAATGGTAAAAATAGGTTCAATAGTCCTTTGAAAGAAGTAAATGAGAGGCTGACGGAATTGAGCCTCAAAAGATGCTGTAATGGAAACTTTTTGGCGACAGTCACTCAAGCATTCTATGAATCGATTATCTAAATTGGACTACAAATAGTTGATATCCAATTAGATTTTATTCATTTTCCTTCACTTGCGATTGAGAGTAGACAGTAGAAGCATCATCAAAACCTTTGTTGAAAGTTTTCAGGATGTGAGCGAATGTTGGATTCATGTTACAAATGTCAGATGATGAGCTAACGATGAGTTGCCATCCTTTTAGCATTTAATGAAATGGATACCTCTTTCATCTTTGGTCGGTCTCTCATAATGCGACAATTCAATTTTAGAAATAAATTTAAGAGGGCATAATCACGGTAAGAAATTAATGATGTGTTACAAGTTTGAAATTAAGACGCGCATCCTGCATAGCATTAAGCACGACATAACTCTTGAGCACGTGGTGTATGCTTGTTATTACACACATGAGAGGGTAAAATCCTAGAAGTAACACTTAAAGAAAGACGTAAGCAAAGTTCATTCCCATTCAAGTGGGTCTTTGTGAGTAGCGAGTAGAAAGGAAATTGGAAATTTTTGGGCATTGTATGCGAAGTCATGAAACGCCCATTCAAGAATGCCATATTTGGGATTTGGGTGCGACAACCAAGAGACATAAAATGGCAACAGTAGAAATAAAAGTATGGTGATAAAAAATGAAGTGGAAGGAAATGCAAAAGTAATACAAGAAAACCAGTGTATCTATAGCTGGTACTTCGTCTTTTTACAGCCTGCTTTGTCATGCAGAAATGGAAATATTAAACAAAAATGAGCATTCTCTAAACAGGCTTCCTGAACATTTCATTTACATACTTATTATTATCTTACATCATCGTTGCTTCACTTTTCATTGGAAAGTACAAGAATGCATGTAGAAATTTTCTCAACCTGTTGACTCCAACAGGGGTATTATGAGAAGTAAGAATCAGATTAATATGACAAAAAACGCTTTTCCTGGTTTTCGAGAACCTAAAAAATCATGATGATGAATCACATTTTGAAACGGTATTTGGGAACATGATAACTAAGCGTAGGCCGATACCCATTTACCTTATGGCTTAACCTTTGCTGTCTTCAAGGCAAGTATATTTTTTACCTTTTTGTTTACTTACAGAGTTACTTTGTTCAGGATTATGATCCCACAATTGAAGATTCCTACACCAAACAGTGTGTCATTGACGACGTACCGGCCAAACTAGACAGTAAGTTTTGAAGAATTATTAACTACTGCCGTGTAGCAAAAAACTGCAGAATCGGTACAATTCAAAGTTTTTTTCTAATCGGACTAATTCTTTTCTTCCAGTCTTAGACACCGCAGGTCAAGAGGAGTTTAGTGCAATGCGGGAACAGTATATGAGATCTGGAGAAGGCTTCCTACTAGTCTTTTCCGTCACGGAAAGATCTTCCTTCGAAGAAATCACCAAATTTCACCGTCAGATCCTTCGAGTCAAGGATCGTGACGAGTTCCCCATGCTAATTGTTGCCAATAAATCTGATCTGGAGAGTCAACGTGTAGTAAGTTCATATATTAAAGCACAAATTTAAGTAGTAATAAACATCTCCATTTCTATTCTGGTTGATAACCCAACAATCTCTTTTTGGTAGGTTGGTAGAGACGAAGCACAAAATTTAGCCAAGCAGCTCCGAATTCCAATGGTTGAATGCAGTGCAAAGCTCCGAATGAATGTGGACCAAGCCTTCCATGAGCTGGTCCGCGTGATTCGCATGTTCCAGCAAATGGAGAGACCTCTGATGAAGCAACAACGAAAAAATAGAAAGAAATGTATTCTTCTATAATTCTTTTTCAATTGAAACTCAACCGAAAACGCGTTTTACAACTACATTTGTAAAAAAAAAGAATGACTAATCATTTAGTAATCATAAGTAATACATACTATACTCTAAGAAGCTCTGTTCGAAATGAAATGATCTATGTACTAAACACAGAGGGGCTACTAACTCCCCAGAAGTAATCTGGATTTAAAAGATGGTCTTCTTAAATACAATTTAGTAAAAGTATGAAATATTAATTATGGTGAATTAGAGTTCGGAAAAACTTCTTTTCAACAGTGTACTCAAACAATCAGTAGTAAAATTATAAATATCGTGGTTGTTATATCTATACATAAATGTTATTGTGAAACGTTCAACTATTCAGCCATAAAACCAAAAATGCAAGGTAAAGCTTCTATAATCTAACTTTGTTATGTTTCTATCGTAATTGTTGCACAAGATTAAGGGATATGCAGCAAGAAGAAAACTGACTCATGAGTAGAGCATCGTTACTGTTTAATACTTGATTTTTTGATTGATTTGACACAAATACTTATCTCTTTAGTATATGCATTTTCGTTGTTTTAAGTTATGTATCTCAAGATTTTTGTGTACAATTACTATTATACTCATTATTACTCATCGTTTCCTTTTATACGCTGAAATCATCATTAAAGTTTATACACTATATGTATGTATATAAATTTATATACATGAACTTAAGTTTTCAAGAGTAATGTTTCACGTGTATTATCTATACTAAACATTAATTGTAAATCGCATTATTAAATAACTACTATATTTAATTATACTTCGTAACTTCTCGGATGTTGCAGCTTAGAGGAAAAACCATTAAATCATAAAATGCGCGAGTTTAAGCTAGAATAAGTTTATCTCTGACATAGCTAATATTTTTTGGTCTTCAAGTCTTATAAATATTTTAGTTATTCAGTTTGTGAATAAGGTACTTGTGTTTCTGGAAGTTATCAATGCTTAAAAATATATCGTCGTTTTATTATAGAAAACGTCCAAAGTCCCATTTTGAAAAAAAAAATCATTTTCACTGGTGCACAAAACAATCAGCTAGTTGAAAAACGCTAAATTAAAACCAAAATGACTCTTTGTAGAGTTTTTCTCGTGCCTTACTCTGTCATTAAACTTGTTGTACTCTGCAAAAATGTACATGATGTTAGATAATGATTATATATGAGGATTAATTTAATAATCAAAAATGAGTAAGAACTATCACTTGTATTTTTGTCATACAAGTTAAACTATTTTTAAAGCAACTAATATTTTATAAATAAAACTATAATAACAAAGGAGAGTTGCTAATTATGTATTGATTTATCTCAAATGATACATCACTTATTGTATTTAAAAAAACTGGAAACTAGTGTTGCAATGTAACCATGTTGTAAAAGTATATAAACTATGAACCAAATTGTTTGTCATGTTATTATGAATGAAAGAAGAGTCCTACTAATATAATATATGCTTGGTTATTATTATTATTCAAAAGTTTTGAAGTTTTATCCGAAATGCTATTTTGATTACACTACCATATTTCGTTCAATCAAATGATGCACTTAAAAATATACCAGTTGGAGAACATTAGAACTTCCAAAGTTTAAAATATACATCTGGATTATGGATAGACAAATCCCCCATCGCCTTTGATTGGTAATAAGGCCACAGTCTCTAGGAACCACGTAAATCCATCTTGATTAAAGCTGAGAGATCATCCTAGCATACAACACTTAAGAAAAAAATTTGGAGAAAGAAAGAATTACATAATTGAAGAAAAAAAACATTGGTTGCATACGACTACTCTGCTTAAAATTACTCATAATGACTAAGCTTTCAAAAAGGATGAATAATTTATTACCAAGAAGGTAAGGATATTGTTCAGAAATCTAAAATATTTCACAGGAATCCAAAATCAACGTAAACGCTGAGAAGAATACCATGAACATACCTTAAAACTCTGGGATCGGATTGTGCCATTAACACTTGTGGTCATAAATGGAAACCACAACTTCTCTGTCGCATGAAACAATTATTAGGAGTGTTACCCCTTTGGCATACATTGTTTATTATGCAAGAATGCAAGTAGAAAAAATGAGTTTTGTGGAAAAACCAAAAAGGACAACTGCTGCGGGAGGAAGATCCGAAATCAAAATGCCAATAATTTATTACTTGCGAAATGAATTTTATCATCTGTAACTTAATTTAATTTCCCCTGGGTAAATACAGAAAAAATAGTAACAGAAATGCATTTCTCACTCAATATTAATTATCATTTATAAGTACAGAAGATGACAAAGTCTTTTTATAATTAAATGGATTAGACAAAAGAATAACAAAACATTAAGCTTGAGCTCAAGCCCAAAGAACAATGAAATGTATTTACCAATGTTGGTTGCTAAATGTGTTATAAATGAATAATCAATACACTAATACTATTTATGTAAGTGAATGCATTTTAAATTAAACAATGGAAAAATGGAACTAAAGATATAGCAAGTATCTTAAACATTCCTGAGTGATCTCCATTGCGGTTCATTAAATTCAGAAAAAGTGACTAGAAAAAATACAAGCAGCCTTTATAAGACTGGTTCTTTCGATAATTTCTCTCACCAGTAATAACATCAGTACACGACGAGTGTCAATTATTTAAATCTATACTTGCTGTTTTCGTAACTCAATTAAATAGTATGAAAGCTGCCTCGGTCACAAATAGCAAAGTCTTTAAAATAAGTACTTGATTAATAAACGTAAACATATTCAGAAAGTAGTATTTCTGTGTTATCTTAATTTTATTTAGCAATAAGCAGTATAACTGACGAACCATGTGTTGGCAAACTGAAGGAAGGAACTAAAATTTTACTTGAACATGCATCACACATATTATACCCTATCATCTAGTGATTGCCGTCTTTGCTGTTAAGGTCATCAGAAGGTCCAGAACAGAACCGATTGAGCTGTTAGTTCAGGGACGTTCAGTCAAAAATAATGAATGATAATATAATATAGTATTTCCTAAGCTCATTCGTATTTAAAATAGTTTATTATGATGTAAAATGTAAAGTACTCTTTGAATATTCTGAATCAATAATGGACACATAGAATCAGTTCTTATAGTGAATCTTTTAGATTGAATAATGCTAGATCCATACATTATATCTATATTTCTTCGCGAGAGGTGACGCAGAGGGGTTTAATTTATAGTAACAAGTATTCGTCTCTGAATTATTGAATAATTGAATGAATAATAGTGTAGTAAATAAATAAACTCTGCACATATAACCCTGAGTATATAATAGCAACAAACTTAAAACTATTTTCAGTGCTGTAGACATTTCTTCACAATTACGATTTACCAGAGTTATAGTATGCGCAAAGTTGATTAACCGCTAATCAATTTTTCTAGACTGCATATTCCAAACAGATAACCCGGAGTCGTTAGCACCACATAATAAATACCATCGGCCATCTTTGCTCAGTTTTTCATTGATGAAGAGCAATGTGTTAATTTGAGTTTTGTGATAATTAATTGTAGATATTTGACTCATCTCTGGAAACCCAAATATTCGGACGGTGCCATCAGAGCAGCCTGCGGCCAGTATCTTTCTGCCTTCCCGCATTGCCATACAACTGACCCCATCGTTTGGAAGGATCTTTTTCCCAAACGGCTGTAGACTCTTTGGCTCATCTTTAGTCCATTTGAGTAGGAACATGTACTTCAGATTACTTCCGATCACAACTATATTTCCATCACCTTCTATGCACAGTCCAAAAGGTTGCGTATCACTGTCCTCATAGTTAGGAAGAAGAAATTGTGACAAAGTTGACATTTGAAAGACACCATCACTTTCGGGGTTTTGCTTCGCCTCCACAAGATGTACATATCCATCTTCAGTAGCACAAATGATGTATCTTGAAGAGTCCAGATTGACAATTTCCTTCACTGCCATTATTGCAGCCTTAAATGAGTGACAGGCTTGGACAGTTTGCTGACCCTGTGTGTGAATTCCAATTTTGTCAATGCCGATGGGGACAATGACATGCTGGTCCGAACACAAATACGGCTTGCAGAAACCAATGTGGGTCTCACTCGACAGAAGTTCGTTTGAGTTGTTGTTCAAAGTTGGGTCACGCAGATGCAGCGGTTTAACTAGGTGGAATCCCTGCTGTCGGCTGTGCATCATGATGGCTGGATCAACATGCTTCCGCCATGATAATGTTCCCCAAGAAACTTGAGCCAGACTAGTTTGCTGCTTCCATGTAATGCACCGGAACTATAACATTAAGAAACAAAATCTGATGAAGCAACTTTCAAGATTTCAAATTATCATCCACCGAGTGTCTACTAAATTTTTGCTCACCATAGTATCATACACCATTATACACCCGTTCATTGTAACAACCCCGAATTTCGGATTTGCGCTAGCAGTTACTCCGAACACAGTTTTATCCGCAGGAATCTCAAACAAATGAAATACTGGGCTGCTACCTTCCATGTTCAAGATAGTAAATGGGAGACTGGATTTGGAAGCTTGCCTATTCACTGCCATTGGTTCCATTGAAAGGCCGCTCATGCGTCTCTCCACTAGCTCTCTAAATTGACATTAACAAATTTATTGATAATGCTTATCAATTCAAATATGTATATGCTAGGAATCATGTTACAACAATAATAAAAATACAAATTCTTACAAAAGTGGGTCCCCCATGCTATATAAGTCTTACTCTCTTGTCTTACGACTGCAACAGGAACTTTGCCAGTAACCTAAAATAGTATAGATTTCATCAAAAAAAATTTTTTAAACTTGCTTTTTAAAATCATTTGTAAATTTATTTTGCTTTAAGAATAACTGTCCATGGCCACAGCAACATTCAATCTTTATCAATGAATTACCTTAATAATGATTTATAGTCCCGGCGATCACGAGTTAAGCTTACAGTGGGAGTAAGCTAATCACATCAATCATCAATCACAGATGAGATATATAGCAACACGATAATAAAATCTAATCATTCACCAATGATCAACATTTCCGAACTTCTCTAATCAAACTACTAACTACGTATCAACATCAACAATACAATTCCAGAACCACGACAACTTTGAACACGTGATAAGTTTTTTGCTCCTTTAGTCAAGTGCGCTAGGAAGGAAATTAGACAAAATGTGACGATTGAGCCTTTGTGCTCCACAGATTTTAAAGAAAGAAATGATCAAACTCCAGCAATTCCAAATCCGACTATCACAATGAAAATATGAAGTGATTAAACCACAGCTCCTCTAACTAACCTATAACATAGAATTATAATTTGCTACCTACAATTTACTAATATCAGCAGGTTATATCACATGAGTGTAAAAGCTAGCTTCAAATATTATAAATTCCCCTTTCCAATTTCCGTTCAATAAATCAAAAGTAAATTGACAACAGTATCTTAGCGTTGATAACTACTAGGAAATGAAACTATTACTCCAAATACGCTATTACTCATGTAAAGTTTTTCACTCCCTTTCTCTCTAGACCTCTGCACTCTACATAGTTGTCTTTCTCTTTGAAACTAACTGTACATAACTAAAGCCCTCACAAAAACAAATTAACTACTAATTACTAAATCAAAGCCTTTTCCTTCCTTCTATTGCTAGAGACCAGTAATTGGCAGTAACCACTAGTTTAATTTGAGTTCAAGAAGAAGGAAAGTAGAGTAGAGCAGTAGTGATGCTCATCATTGAAGATTCTTTTCTTCTGTTTCAGTTTTCGTGTAGCACCGCACACACATCGTCTAGTAGTCTAGTCGACGAGATGTGCTTCTTGTGATGCAACGGAATGCAATGAGGATGAAACCTGTTTGTTTTGTTTTCATTTCAAGCCATGCAACAACAAACTCTGCCACACAAGCTGCACTGCATTGGCAGGACAACCGAGAGCAACACACACACACCCCCAAAAAGAATCTACCCCACTTTATATGCACACCTTTAACTCTTTATCCCTCTCTCTCAGCAAGTCTATTTCACGGCTCGTCCTCATGGCTAAAGTTCTCTTTCGGCTTCTCCGTTTTCCACATCACAACATCATGAATGAATGCAAAATGCAGAAATGCAATTTCAAAGGTATTTTTGGTAAATGATGTCTGCGTGCGTGGGAGGAAGGTTGGAGGAGTAATTTGAGGAAGAGTCTCTGGTGTAGTATGAAGTATGGCAACTTGATATCAGTCAAACTGGTTGGTTGTGATTGTTCTGTTTCAGGATTTCATTTCTTCATTGGGTTAGTATACAAGACAGTTTATGCTCAGTTTGTTGCATGAAGCGATTGCTAATGCATACATCCACCCACACAAGGAGATGTCGAAGTATTTCAGGGAGCATGATAATATTTGACATTCGAATTCTGTTCACGTATGCGTTCATCATGTTTTAAAAACTAGTCGGATGATTAATCGTGATATAGAAATTATGCCCAGCGACCGCAATAACGATTCATTAGCTTTATTCTGAGTTTTGTAAATAATGTTATTTATTTTGCTACTCTTAGCGTTTTCCGTAATACTTGAGTGTTTCCATATCCAATGGGGTAGGTGCTCCGCTTAGTAAATCTTTGCCTTCACTTGACTTTGGAAACGCTATGACATCCCGAATGCTATTCGTTTCCAGCATTTTGCTTAGAAATCTATCAATACCTGAAATATTTGGAAATGTACAGATAATTAGGTGGCTTGGTTTCTGTGATTTCGTATCATTGTATTCAGCAAAACAGCTACTGATATACAAAATATGCACACAGTTGAACTACATTTTTGGTTATTTTTATATCACTTTACCTAGTGCAAATCCTCCATGGGGAGGGCATCCCGACTGCAAAGCATCCAACAAATAATCGATATCACTGAGAGGAAGTTGAAGCACATTTTGGAAGACAAACTTTTGCAACTCTGCGTCGTGAATACGAATCGATCCTCCACCAACTTCAGCCCCACAATAAACCAAGTCATAGCTTAGACCGATAGCGTCTTCAGGATTTTCATGTAGAACACTAACATCTTTGGGCATGGTGAAAGGATGATGAGCTGCTTCTAATTTACCAGTCTGCTCATTCCTTAAAAATAAGGGAAAGTCCACAATCCAGAGGAAGCCTCCAACGTCTGGTTTGTCGCTCCCATGCTTTTCCATGCTTTCTTTATAAGATAGTCTTGGAAATGGCTTGCTTTTGTCAGGAATGATGCTTTCTGGACAAGAGTACTTCAGTAGATCTTCCACAAGCTTCATCACATTCTCTTTGGTCGTAAATGACATTTCAATATCCAACTGTGTAAACTCCGGCTGTCTATCCGGTCTTCCAGTTTCATCACGATAACAACGAGCTATTTGATAGTACTTGTCCATACCGCCGGCCATTAGCAACTGTTTCAAGAGTTGCGGTGACTGAGCTAAGGCATAGTAGGAATCTTTGAATTTGGTCAGCACAGGAAATTCCCTCGCTCCCTGGATTATCACAAAATATTCATACAATATGCATATTTAGCGCATAAAAATGGTAACAAGCGGTTACTGTTAACTATAACATACAATATTTTAAAAAAATCGTCATACCCCTGGAGTTCTACGAATTAATGTAGGTGTTTCCATATCAATGAAATGGTTGACATCCATGAAGCGCCTGATGCTACTTAAAAAGGCAGATCTTTTCCTGAGTATTGATTGTGCTCTTGCATTCCGTAAGTACAAATATCGGTACTGTATGCACAGCTCTTCATCCACCTATAAGTAATTTGCAAGGGATCTGAATTAAATCTGGGATACTTGCATAGAAAAATTCGATGCAGAATCAGAAAATCATAACAGTTCATAGAGATTTAACCTTTTCGAGATCATTGTAAGCCAGTCTTATTTCCGACGGTTGATTTAAAACATCTACATGTTTGACGTGCAATTCAATTTCCCCAGACACTTGATCCTGGAAAATAAAAAGGAGATGATTAGTCAAGGTGGCATCAATAATTCTATGATATGCAATTAATCAAATGTGTCAGAGCTCTACGTCTGGTTCTTACACTTCGTCGCTGGTTTTCAGGACGGAGAACGACTTCTCCAGTGACCTTTAGGACTGATTCTAGAGGTGCCTCCTCCGCTTTTCTGGCTGCTTCTTCAAGCTGAAGCAAATACAAGCAATAATACAAGTATATTAACTATTTAAATACAGATAAATAATACTTCAATCATCTCAATACAATCACATTTTAAGGTTCCTAGGAAACCCACCTCTTTTGGCACATAAAGTTGTGTTAATCCATACAAATCTCTGAGCACAATAAAGGTTCCATTCATTCTTTTAAACGTCAGCCAGCCGCACAATGTTACAGTTTCACCCACATTTTTTGCCGTTAGCTCCCCACACGTATGGCTTCGAAATGTGTACTCTGAAGGACTCGAAACTTCAGGAATCGCAGTACCAATCTCACTCTTAAACTGATTAAATTGCCGGTTCATTCCTTCAACGTCTGGTAGTTTTGCCTCTCGTTTCTTCGATTTGCTTTTAGCCTTGTTGGAAAATTTCCTCATAGAGTTGATATAGGAATTCCCATGACCTTCCTCTTCCTTACGAAGTCCTTCACCGCGATAACCAAAAGAAGCCAACCAATTATAATCTCTG
>JAQIXW010001809.1:0-17647 GCA_034700685.1 Willowsia buskii | reverse complement strand
AAACCAAATTGATACGGTGTAAGTAAGTTATTCCCTATAACATATTTTATTAGTTCAGCATACAGACATTTTTCATAGTAGACATTTAGAAGCATAGTAGAGAAAATCCATCTCGTAGTAGCATCCAGTTACTCTTAAGCCGCGACGTAATGCTAGACATGGTTTTGGTGATATGTCGATACTTGATATGTTCACGTTCAACGATTTTACAGGCAGAAATGCAGTATCTTTGTCCTCTTCCAGGAGCACTAGAGCCAGCTGTCGTAATATGAGTGGCTGCTTAATTTGCTCAGGTATATCAAATCCATCGTAGTTGTCAACAAGATATAAACAATGGACACCTTTTAAGCTTGAAATTAAGTTTTTAAGCTCGTCTTGAACATTTGTTTCAATGCTTTCAAAATTTGTTTTATTTCGATATATGCGAAAAAAATTATGCAGTTTTTCCAATTAAGTTGGATAGGAGGTATAATAATTTTTAAAATCAATTGGCTGAATACCACCAAACTGCCCATTATAACTATAAATCGACTGAATTATGAGATACATAAGTGCACAGATCAGTCTAACCGAAAACATTGTTGCAACGATAATCAAAATATATTCTCAGTTTAAGATCAAATCAGCACTTTTGTGTCTTTTATTTTTTATAGCTTTTTAATATTTTGAAACCAAAAGTTAACCTACGTGTAATATAATATCTTAAGGTGTGTATGAGACCTTCAAGCGTATACTAAACTCGCTTCTTCAGCTAAGGAAGACATTGATTTCTTTTTTGTTATGTTCTAGCAAAAGGATGATGGCTTGGCCACGTAGCGATAACGTTTCAAGCTTGTTTTAATAGCTACCCATAAAGTGAAAATAGATAAGTTGCAGTGGTATACATATTTGTCTATTTTGCAGTTTGACTATTTTGTTTTGTAGGTTTGTAACGAGAAAAGAATCACTCGTTATGGGGGAACATTTGTAAACGGGGTTATCAACGAGGAAATGGCTAACCTTGTATATGCACTGAAAAATAACGACAGAAGGAACTTTTCATTGTTTGTCTGTTATATAGAGATTTAGCTATGCCAAAAAATAATGTCGATAGCTTGCTAATACGAACATCACCGAAGTGATTTATTTTTGCATTACGTTCAACGCTGCCAAAATAATTAGAAAGTTGTTGAACAAAAAGCTCATCAGTAGTCGATATGCATGCAAATTAAATATGAACAATTGGTTTTCAATCCCTAAATCACTTATCTGAATACAAATTACTAATCGTACGATAAGGAATATATAAATATCCAGATGTGCGTGATTAAAGGCAGCAGGAAAATGAGTTTAGCGGACATGGAAATTTGTACGGATCACGGGATTCCTGATCCCAAAAAAATGGAACAAATCCCTGATGGAATTGGATCCGTTGTTTTTCCTTATCAGGGATTTGACTTCAGGAGTGGGGTATTTTTTAAACATCTGGGTTGTTTTCGGGCCATCAGAGATTTTTTTCGGAAATTTCCGTTTTATTTTTGCGCATCAGAGATTTTGCTTAGCCATCAGGGATGACAAATTTTTCCATCAGGGATCTTAGAAATCCCTGATTCCAAAGGATTTGTAAGAATTTCTATATCCGGAGTTTGGCATGACTCAGCTATGCATGCATACATATTTACATTACAGGTTTTAAGCTTGTTTGATAGTTAAATGCTGTGAATATAATTTATATTATGCTACTTCTTCTAAAATGTATAGTTGTGAAGGTATGTATATAGCACAGATAGAAACCTAAATTTAAATGACAAATATTTTATGAGATTGAAATGGTTGACAAATGGCTCTAGATCTCATGACAAGAGACAAATTCTTTTTATACTAAAATGATATGCCTGTTAAAAAATATTTTCAGACTTCAAATTTTTTATACTGGGCATGGAATAAATTTACTAACTTACATGTGTCAAAACATGATTATATATTTTCCAATAGAAATTAAAAACAAGTCATTTTTATTAATACGAAGTTGAATTTGGCTTAACAATCACAACTCTGGTTTTAGGCAAAACAGACTTTTGCACCAAACCAAAAAATTGAATGGTTGCAGCAGAAATATATGCTGAAAAAGATTTCAGCTTTATCAATAATACTTGGTTTAATTCAATAAAAAGTAGCATCATCGAAACTCCACATCCGCATAGAAACACAACAAATATTACGAAAATGTTTCCGCTCATTGTAGGTTTGCTAATAGCTGATTTTTCTATGACATTACTGAAATATGCAGCGTTCTGAATATGCTTTGCCCACCATTCAAGAACACCGGTTGCTGAAACTGCTTTAATTCTTCGGACTAAAAACGATGGTGCGTTACCCACAAGGAAAAATGCGTTAAAAGAAGGAAAGTACGATTCTTGCTTTCCCAAATGAATATTTGTATGTGGCACACTTTTGTGCAGTATTTTGGAATAGTTTGAAATTATGAATCTTGGTAAAATCAGTGCTGAATTGTTACATCTTTCCAAATGTTCCCATAACAACTTTTCTTCTTGATTCAGAAATATTTGCTTAACCCAATCGCTTCTTGAATAATATGTATAGAATTTCAAGCTATTTTCGTTTCCCGTAGTGTTAAGTACTCGTTCAATAGCACTCTTAAGTATGGAGACTTTGTGAGGGTGGAGTGATGACTTGTTATAAACCGTCTGATCCACGTTACTGCCCACTACCTCCTTATATATGACTGCATGTTTCAAAACGTGTACTTCGGAAATAAGTTTAACTTTATAATTTTCATCATACACATGATGGAACAGACTATTATCTTTGTTTTGAAGCACGTCATCCAAAGAACTCATTCCTTTTATTTCCTCACTTTTGGTTGTTCTTGTGTAGGTGACGAAATTTTTCTCAACAAGTTGCTGGAATGTTTTAATTTGAACAGGTGTACGGGGTAAAACCACATTGTAGATGTTATTTTTCCATGCGCAGCTAAGAAATGTTGCCGAAATCAAGAAACTTGCTGCTATTATTCTAAACACAGACAACTTTTTACAAACAAGCGTACCAACAGTTTGTTCTAAACATATTCTTAAAATAAATACCAAACCATTCAAAACTGATTTGCTTTTATTAACATTAAAGTATTTGAATACTAAAATCAATCCGGCACTAGAAAGGATTATGAGTATCCAAGTGATCAGGTCAAATGCGATGACAAGTTCATTAAATGCTAGATTCTCTGTGTCAGGTGCACCGCATGCAATAAACTGTAGATTAGTCAGTGCATTTGATATTGCAAAGCCGTATTGTTGAGATGCTCTGCCAGTGTATGTCTCCTCATATAAGTCTATGCTGAAATCATACCAAGATCGCCAAGCTTCTTTGCTGACTTCTTCAATTTTTCCATTAACACAATGTTCACGTCCCCCAAGTTCGTATGTGTAATTGTGAAGAATTATCATCCAAATGTTCATGTAAGCGTGAGCAAGTGATTCCTTAGCTAACGGTGAGTGCAAATATAGAGATTTTGTAAAATTGTTTTTGCAGATGTACATGTTCCTATAAAAATCATCAGTATATGATTTTGGCATCCACATGTGAAGTTGTTTGTAGGATTGTGCACCATAGTCCTCGTTTTTTGCTTCCAGAATTTTACGTAATAATGTGCCATTGATTGGAATATACTTTTGTGTAGTACACTGAAAGCACACGTGGTAAAGCTTCGAATTTGTTGGAGATATTACGGAAACTAAAAATACTTCATGTGAAAGATATTGACCTCTTCGTTTATGTGTTTTTGCTGTGGACTTTAGAGGTCCGAATGGATAAGTGTTATATGTTACGGTTTCCATTTCGGTAACAAATGATACATGGATTGGAGGAACGCTGGAAGGAAATGTTGTCTCGTACATTCCCCATAACCGGAGGTAATGAAATATCTTTGGATATTTTGTGTGCGGTGCAACAGGAGTAAAAATATTAAAATGGACTTCGCAATTCCACGGCTTGAGTTTGGAGGTGTAAAAGAGAAAGTCCATCTCGTAGTAGCATCCAGTCACTCTTAAACCGCGACGTAAGGTCAAACAAGGTTTTGGAGATGTTTCAACATTAGATATATTTTTGCTTAACGTTTTTACAGGTAGAAATGCAAATTCTTCAGTATCGCCATCCTCGCTTTCGTATACTAGAGTACCACGAGCAAGTTGCCGAAGGATGAGAGGTTGCGCAGATTGCTCAGGCATATCAAATGCGAGGTAGTCGTCTACAAGACATAAACAGTGGGTTCCATCTAAGTTTGTCAATAAATTGTTGAGCTCATCCTTTACTACCAATTCCAAATCGTCCAAGACAACTGAATCTTGATATGTGCGAGTGAAATTATGCAATGAATTCAATATGATGGGGTAAGTAGAGTAGAAATTTTTGAAATCCATTAGCTGAAAGTCTCCAAAGTCTTCGTTATTACTGTAAACCCACTGAATTAGAAAGCTTGTAAATATCCAAATAAACTTGCTTGCATCCATTTTTGTAACGATGGTGTGGCTGCTTACAAGATTAAGCTAGTTTCCTTTGTTTTTAATTGAACGATTTAGATTATTTGTAGATTTTATTAAAATATTTCCCGATAGAGCCTGGATATGAACGAATGAATAGCATAGGGTTAAGGATTGCTTTTCACATTAAACCTAAGAAATACATGGAATTATATTTTAGACATATTTTGCGGTTTTTATGTAGTTCCTCCTACAATTAATGGCATGACTACATAACGATTATACGCTTAGGATTTTATTGCGTGGGATACCCCTATAATGATAATTTTTTCTTCTTTCATTCTATGCATAATCTAATTAATTACTAGGTTTGCTGGTAGTTTCCTTGTACAAAAAATGGAGACCATGGTCAATATCTACTCTTGAAATCGCATAGCGTGCTTGAAATAGCAAATTACATTTGAAAATTTAAAATATGAGTTTAATATGAAAAATAGTTAATGATACAACTTTAAAATTTTGCTTGTAAATTTAATAACCTGAAAATATCCAAAAAAATATATAATTAAGTGTGGTTCGATTGAATTTGAATAGAATGATATTTACTCAAAGGCAAAAAGTTCCTTAAGAAATTAACGGCATGACTACGTAACGAATATCAAAGTATAATATACAATTAGTGGTCTTTAAAAATGAGCGATTCCCTTATAATGATACATTGAATTTCCTTTATGTTTAACGGAATCCAAAAAATAAATCAGGTATACACTGACACATATAAGTGCCGGAAGAAGGTATGTAGAGAAATAAATTCAAAGTTCATAAGGCTGGTAACTAAAGGATGTGGTCATCGCAACTGATATTTTGTAGTGCAAAATAAAAATCTCTTCATGTGATGACTATCTAAAGTTAACAAAAGTTCCCATTAATAATCAAGGATCAAGGAATTTCGTGATGAGTTACTTTATACCTGAAAATTTCATTTGAAAATCCGTTGACCAGGAACTCACAGATGAAAAAATCTAAAAACTTGTATACTAAATCTTCGTAAATTTGGAAGTGGGGTTGAATTGATATTTTGCTCTTTGACGTACAGACAAACATTTGTCCAACCCCAGTCACTTCATGGTTTTGAAAGTGCTATTCGACAAGTCTTTATTCTCTTGTTTAAGTGACATAGAGTGAAAAAAATATAATTGGCATGGCATCACATATCTAAACTTATCAAATACCAATTTAATGTTAATTTAATGTTTAATGTTATTATTGGTATGTTATACCAATAGGATCAATATAAGCGGTTAAAAACGCGTGGCGTGTTCAAAACAGCAAATTACATTTCAAACTTTAAATTTTAAAACAAGTTTTATGTTACGAATTGTAGGTTATAAAAGTTTAAAAAATTGTTTGTAAATCCAATAAGCCAAAAATCTTCAAAAATATATTATTTACTGTTGGCTGACTTTATCCAATAACAAAAAGTTTGTACAAGAATTAACTGCATTACTATGTAACGAATACTGAAGTATAATGTGCAAATTAGTCCGTAAAACTGAGAGATACCGGTATAATGATACACTCAACTAGTTTTGTGTTACACGTATTTAATCTAAATAAAAAATCGGGTATATCCAAACACTTACAAGTTTTGGAAGATGGGAAATTAAAATTCATTGGGATTGTTATAGGTTTTATCATTTAAACGTGCAATTTTATTAGTTACTCAATGTAAATGAAAATAATTGCTAGTATGAACAATATTAAATCTAGCTTTGAAAAAACTTGGCCTTATAACAATATTCTTCCATCAGCAGCTAATGACTATGTAGCAGGGTTGGCAAATAAGTTATTTTTAACTTATGCATGGAATGAAATAGTGAACTACAGCGTGTATCTTCCTTTTGAATAATTGAAATCACCTAATTGAATATGCCTGCAATGCACCGTCATAGAAAGTTACACGCCATGGCACATTTTTAGAACGAGCGATACTAATTAAAATATGAAATTAATTAAAACTTTTGAATTCTTATATCTATTGGTCAATTTTATTCAGCAATTTCCTTAAGAATCAATTCCATATAAAATCAGCAGTTATGCAACCATACCTGCTTCAACTTTCATGTGCCCATATTTAAAATTTTGTACTCTCAGTACTCATATATGAAATATCTTTATGCGTTAAAAAATGTATCATAATTTAAACTTAAATACAATATTTATTCAAAACCTAGAAGATTATCTTGCCTCAAGCACAACAATTCTGGTATTAGTACACACGGAATATCGTAACCAACTCAATATTAGAGAAACTGCAGAAAAATTACGTTCAGCAAAATATTTAATCGCTAACTCAATTAAACACACAAATATTGCGATTCCACATCCACTAAAGAACACAACAAATACTACGAAAATATTTCCACTCATCGTAGGTTTGCTAATGGCTGATTTTTCTATGACATTACTGAAGTGTGCAGCATTCGTAATATACTTTGGCCACCATTCCAGAACCCCAGTTGCATGAACTGCTTTAATTCGTCTGACCAGCGATGTGGGTGCATTACCTATTAAGTAAAATGCACTACAAGATGGAAAATACGTTTCTTTACTTCCCAAATGAATATTTGCATGTGGAATACTCTTGTGCAGTGTTTTGGAATAGTTAGAAATCACAAAACTTGGTAAGATAAGTGCTGAGTTGTTACACCTTTCTAAATGTTGCCATAAATACTTTTCTTCTTGCTGCATAAAAAAATGCTCAACCAATTGCCTACCCATCTTCATGGTGCCACGTTTGCCTTTCGTGGATTTGCGTGCAAATTTAATAGCGGACTTCAGAATTGAAAACTTGTGCGAATGCAAAGCTGTTTTATTGTAAACTAGATGGTCGGTTTTGGTTCCAACAACTTCATTGTAGTAAGATGAATGTTTTAAAAAATGTATTTCAGATCTATACATAACTTTGAAGGCTTTATTGTACACGTGATGGGACAAACTATTATTGTCCATATCTTGGAGCAAATTCTCTAAAGAATTCGGTCCTATTAAGTTTTTCTTTTCGGTTGCTCTTGTATACGCGACAAAAGATTTGTCAACAAGCTGTTGGAATGTATGAATTTGAACAGGCTTCCGGGGCAAAACCATGTTGTACACGTTAATTTTCCATGCATTGCTAAGAACTGTAGCAGAAATCAAGAAAGTAGCGGCTACAAATCTAGATATGTACTGTCTTTTACAAACTAGTTCACTAACACTCTGTTCCAAGTATATTTTCACAATGTATGTAAGACAACTGAAAATTGCCCCTTTCCTATTTACCTCTAAGGTATGGAATGTCAAAACTAATGCGAAACCAGAAAGAAATATAAGTATCCAAGTGTTTTGATCAAATGAAATGACAAGTTCCTGAAATGCAAGGGCCTCTGTGTCAGGCGCACCGCAGGCAATGAATTGTAGACTTGTCAGTGTATTTGGTATCGTAAATCCATATTGTTGAGGCGCTCTTCCACTGTATGTTTCCTCAACCAATCTGATTTGAAAGTTATTCCAATCATAATTTTTGATTTGTTGTAAATTGCCATTTACACAATGTCTGCTTTCGACTGAAGGAAAAGTGTAATTGTTAAGAATCTTCATCCAAACATTCACATAAGCATGAGCAAGCGAATCTGTGGCTGACGCAGATTGCAAATATAATGATTTGGCGAACTTGTTTTTGCAGATGTACATATTCCGATGAAAGTCATTGCTAGCTGAGTTTTGTATCTCCAAATCAATTTGGTTGTAATTCTGTGAACCGTAGTTTCTACCATAAAGGTTTAGAGTGTTACGTATGAATGTTCCGTCAACTATAATATATTTATTTAAGGGACATTGGAGACACACTTGGTAAAGTGTTGAATCATTTGGAGATATTACTGAAACTAAAAACATTTCATGTGAAAGAGATTTTCCTCTTCGACTTCGTGTTTTGACTGTATTCAGTAGCACACCTTCTGGATTAGTTTCGTCTCTCAGGTCTTCATGTTCAGTGACAAATGATATATGGATTGGAGGTACACTTGAAGGAAATGTTGTCTCGTAGATGTTCAAAAAATTAAGAAATTGAAATATTTTTGGGTATTTTTTTGCATTAGGAGTAAAAATATTAAAATGAACTTCACAATTCCATGGTCTAAGCTTAGAAGCATAAAAAAGAAAATCCATTTCGTAGTAGCATCCAGTAATTTCAAGGCCGCCACGTAAGTTCACACAGGGTGTTGGAGATATTTCAAGGCTTGATACATTTACGCTTAAGGTTTTAACTGGTAGAAATACAGAGTCTACAAAACCGTCCTCCTCTAGGGGAACTAATAGACCATGAGCAAGTTGCCGAAGAATGAAAGGTTGCGAAATTTGCTCAGGTATGTCAAATCCGACGAAGTTGTCAACAAGGGTTAAACAATGGGAACCATTTAAGGTTGATATCAACTCTTTAAGCTGCTTTTGTGCAACCAATTCTAAATTGTTGAACTCATTTGAATCATGAAATGTGCGAGTAAAATTATACAAAGTCTTTAATTCATTGGGATAGTTGGCATAAAAATTTTGAAAATCCATAAGTTGAAAATCTCCATAGAATGTGTTATCACAGTATGTTGACCGAATAAGAAGGCTTGTGATTAACCCAAGCCAATTTATTGTTGCCATTTTTAAAACTATAGTTTTTCTGCTGGGAGGGTTTAACTGGTTTCTTACGTTCGTAGAAAATCACTTTTGTGGATTTTTTTAATTTTATCTCAATGTCTAAGAATAGAGTGTTGACTTGTAGCTAGGTAACGTTAAGCAAACAAGGGAGCTGCTTTCTTTTATTTAGTATTGAATGATATTAAATTTATTTAAGGTATGGCCCTTCAGTAAGTAATGTCTTGAATACTTAATATTTACTGAGGCATAATATACAGTTAATATTTTGAATGTAAGCGATACCATTATACTTATACTAGTGTTATCATATTGGCCGTAATTAAATCAAATTACTGGATTGTTGGGTAATTCGTATGAACGCTAAAATAACTACTTTTTTAATCGCAAACTTCTCCTTTTTAAATTACGTGGCATATACAAAATTGGCAATTAGATTTATGTAAAAATATTAAAGTTCATATCATAAACAAGAGATTTAATTGATGCTCTAAACACATACCAAAACTTTTTAGATACTTATAATTTTGAGTTTGAACACAAGTAAATACATTATAGAGTATTGTTAATCGAATGCTTGAAAACAATTTATATAGCTGTAAAGATTGGGGTGTATTGGGGGACTGGGGAATGTCTGGGGTAAAGGTCCACAACGGTACTATGCTCTGGAGGTGGTGAACTGTGGTGTGATGATGATGAGCAATGCAACGTGTATGCAGAGAATGCCCGAACAAGAGAGAAATGCCAAGACCATGTTGATCTGTTGCTTACGGTTGCTCAACTGAACATTCGCTGTTCAGTCGCATTGGTTTTATTAGTTCTCTATGCTACGTTTTGTGTACATACTTTGTATGAGTACGCACACAGGCGTGCTTGTGCAATGCACAAAGTCCATCCCGCTACATAGCTTTAGTTACAGTTAATTGTTATAAAAGATTGACGGATAAGGTAGCATTTGAAGCCTACGTAATGATATGTGGCAGTGGCACACCGTTATTTGCCCCTTATGGATTAGCCGTTAATGGTCTGGTTTACTGGCATTCAATATCTGATTGCAACTACTTATTAATATAAAGAAGAAAAAAATATTACAGATAGGATCATAATTGTACTTTACATACATAGAAAATCTAATTTTCACTTTAAATTTTAATTCCATAGTTTGTTTCACTATCTAAAAAATTCGATTTTAAATTCTGTAATTGTATTTCAGATTATCTTAAACTGATGGCATACCAACAATTATTATCTATTGCTCTTGATCTTAATTCTAGCCGAACATGTAGGAGGCCGCCAAATATATGATTATTATATGTGCTTCATTATTACTTGCTAAACATTAGTTAATTTAGTATATTTATATACCTTACCTATACCTAATTTTTTAAAAAAACATTTGTTTACGTTTCTCCATGTAAGTTGCCTCTTGCTTACTTTGGATGATTGAATAGGGTTGTTCGGTGCATGCAGCACATGTGTAGAGAAATTTCGTCAGCAAAACTCCCTTCCGGTCATAATAAGCAAGGATTATATTCTTGAAAGTGCAGTAGCAGTTGCATGTCGTCCAGATTCTGGCCTGCTATCAAATGATGGAGCACCACTACGGAATCGCTGACACTATAAAGGAATAGTGGATTGGTCTGGCACTTCATTCACACCATTTTTTTGGAGGTTCATTTTTAATTAAAGTTGAAAGACCATTTGAAAAATGTAGCTTCCCTTGCCCACGAATAAATCTTGATTAGTGAAAATATGATCATTAATGTTACCAGCTCTGGCTCTGCACAGCAAAGGCCTGCTGCTAAGAGTAACCCGTCATTCAAAAGCCCTAACCTTTATCTACAAGAGGATATACAGATCATATGAATTGAGGAAGCCGTCTTTGAGATAAGCGTCATCAAAGTCGCGTCAACTAAATAGGAAATCCCTTCGTATGTAATTATAAATAATTTTAAACAGTTATTTTAAATTACCGCAAACATAAATGTCGTCGTTTCCTCCCGAATCCCTTCATCTGATATTCCCTTCTCATCTGACCGTTGTAAATCCAGCAGCATATCAAGCAAAGCTTTTTTACTCTTTCTTGCGAATTTAAAGGCTTCTAAATTGCCATCTTCACTAGTGCCAAAGCTAATTGATTTCTTCCGATCTGCCACTACTTGGTCCGTAAATGAATGAATTGTCTTCAGACATCTCATTTCTTCTCTCCCCGAAGCCGTTAACTTCCACAAAGCTGGATTCCGAAGCAAAGGTCGAACACATCTGTAGATAAAAAGTTCCCCCAATTTGTTCACTGCTTCGACATACGCGTTTTTTGAGTTCATTTGGGAATTTAGCTTGATGCCCATGGATGTTTCTGAGATAAAAAATAATAATGACAACAAATTACAGTTTAAACGCTTATGGCATATGGTTTTCAGAGTTGACGTAACAAATTGTACCACAAATAATATCCAAAGCGCATCTCTGCATAAATGGACAGATGTCCATGAAGTCTGTATTGTCTTTAAAGTTTTCTTTCAAAATGTTCACCAAGATCTCAGCTTGCGCATTTGAGGGGCCAATGAACCGTTCCAAAACGGGAAGATGGAAACACGGACCGATCAATTTTCTTCTCTGATGCCAGTGTTGACCTCTACTGATAAGCAGTCCGTTGCCAAGGAAATCTTTGAGCATATCGTACTCTTCACTTTTGGCGGTAAGATCAGTCGACTTGTGAACTTTCTGTGGGAAAATAAATTTAAACTAACTTAAACTTTTTGCAATACAGGCTGTTAAATATATATCTATATTTTTTGAAATACATTTTTACCTCGAGATCTTCCGCATTGTTTAAAACCAAAACAGGAGAGGATCCAAGAAATAAGACGAATCTGTCTCCACACTCATCTACAAACTTGGATAAGGTTGGCAGTGTACCTGACCAAAACCAAAGGAAAAATATATAAAAATTTATCACATGAAAATCTAAGATCAAACCAACAAAAGTAATTGATAAGCTCTTACGATCCAAATGTTTCATAAATTCCCATGCGTTTCCTATAATCGGATAACCTTTTGGTCCTCCCACTTGCTTCGCAAAATGATAAACTGAATTTCTAGTGTATTGTACGTATAAAGTATATAGTAAAATTGCGATGCATATAACGTAGGCTATCATTGTGTCCACTTTTTTAATAAACTTTAACTTAGTAAGCTTATAACCACAAGTAAATATTTTTTCAGACTTTTAATTTTATCACAAAACACCACAAACTGAAACCTTTTTATAATCCGAAGGCCAAACCAAAGCGAAATAAACTGGAGACTGAAATTCCTTGCATCATGTAAACAAGGAAAAGATAGAGTAAAGCTGCGATGCATATAATATAGTCAATCATTACGTCCACATTTGGATACGCAAAAGATGATCTTTATACTGAAACCCTGCCAAAATCCATACGTCAAACATACGCAAAATTAGCTGGAGTGCGAAACTGCATTCGTCATGCAGACAAGGAAAACTGCACGAAAGTTCACTCATTTATTTATTTACGTAGGAAATTAAGTAAAATTATTCCTGTGTTGTCATATTTGCTCAACTCAACACCAGCTTGCTTGTGTCTTAAGGTAATGAATGGTTTGTTTCAGAAATGATGCTTTTACAAAGTGCAAGTCTGCATTTTATGACATGACGTATATAGAAATGTAACACCGTTGAATTGGGCTACACGTAAGAATTAGATATAGCTTTTTGTTCTATTTTTCCGTGGCAACTCTACATTTATTACACATTTCTTGTGCACGAAAACTCACGATGAAAATTAAGTAAAAATGTTGGGCAAAATTTTTTTCAGTTTTTCGGCAGAATAAATTCCAAATTGCAAAAATACTTAATATATTCTGTTCACATAGGTTTTCCACCTATGTTTTAAAATTTATGGTCTCCTTCGTCGGCTCTTTTAGCGTAATAAATAAATCATGGTTTATTGTTGTCGATTTTCAATAACATTTTCTTACTACATTTCTACCATTATTAGCTGATTGAAGTAGTCGGAGTAGTAGTATCTATACCATATCGTCATTAGGTATTCTGGAAGGTCATCTTGTTTGTCAATTTGTAAATGAATAAATCAATGAACTTCCCTGGTGTTTTCCTTGTTTCCATGATGCATACGGTTACACACTGCAGCTAATTTTGCTGATGCTTGACGTATGGATCATGGCAGGGTTTCAGTATAAAAATCAATTTTTGTTGAGTCAAACGCAAGAATTTGGGATAATAATAATAATTATCTGTGTGTTAAGATAATACTCTTATGCGCTGCTACTTGCAGTCCTTTAGAACAGAAGGAGATATAAAATTCTGACATCGGATTTGTGCTTTTTACTAATTCAAAATATGGATCTGCAAATACTTGTACACGGAATGCAAATGAAAGAGGTAATCTTTCTAAACTAAAATTTCCAGAAATGATTTCAAAATTCACAAAACTTTAATCAAACAAATCCACTTTAACGTCGGTTAAGTAAACTTCAACCCAAACAGAAACCCAGTTTTATTTGTGCTACACGTTGTTCAAAATGGTGGGTTTGTCGGAAGATGAAAGGTTGACTCCGAGTGAGGACTTTAAAACAATAATTTTTAACATCGTTTCACACGATTTAGAAGAGTCCTTAAACGTTTTAAGAGAAAAGGGCCTCAAGATCCTTCGGAAGGATCTTTATACTTTTCATCGGGAACACATCGAGCAGGAAAAAAGGTCTATGGAACAGCACCGAATTATCCGTGCTATGCGACGTGACTTAAAAAGCAAGTGGTCACAAGCCTCGAAAAAAGCGTTCCGTCTCTTCAGATCTGCTGTATTTCTAATTTTCAATGGCGATCAGGAGCCGAATGCTGCCGTGTTAGAAATGGTATTGTACTTCCGCTTTCTTCTGAGTTTTGAAACATTTGAGGAGGAACTACGCAAAATTTATAACCAGTGGGATATTGCTGACATTCTAAAAGGTTTAATAGATGAGTTTACACCAACAATTATGGAATTGGTGGAAAAGTTAGTGGATGAGAAGGTTTTCGAGTGGTGTGAGGATACGTCTAGGCAATACATCGAGAAACGACGTAGTGAGTTTTTGAAGGATGAAAATATTACCCAAGAGGAGCACCGGGATAAATGGTCGCATCACTATTACATGTCCGAGGCAGATGCAGCTATTTACGGACTTGTGGATGAGTCAGGTGAGAAGATTTTAAATAAGCAGATATTTCCTCACCTGCAAATTTTTAATGATAAATGGTGGCAAATAATGAACTATCAGTTACTCTATATAAACCTTTTTTTGTTAATAGTGATTCAGTCTAGTTCAAATGCTGAATTAAGTGAACATGAGGATACGGGTGAAGAAATAAACACAGATGATGAAATCGGAGAGGATCCATTTGAATTACCAGAAGTGGAATAAAGCATCATTCTTATTAAATGTCATGGTCTTGGAGTAATTTTCCTTCTTGTACTTCTCATAATTCAAATGTAAGTGAAAATTCATTATTAAGATAGATGCAAAAATTATGAAAAGTTTAGATATACAATATGATTGTAAATAATTTTAGTATTTAAAAAGCGATGAATATGTTAGTTGCCAAAATTAGTTGCCAAGTGATTGTTTATTCACTTTGTAAATAGTTAATTATAAATTTAAAATAGTTTTATAGATAACAATTGGTAACAACACACATAATAGTGACAAATGTTATGTGACCAAATGTTTATATAATAATGTAACTATATGAAAGTCAGAAATAAATTTTAAAATTATATGCACTCTATTTCTCAGTTTATTTAGTTTTTTTCGGATAAATATTTTCATTTATTCCACATCATTCAAATTTGAAGCTACTTACGCTTTTTATAAATTCATCTTCTTGACAGGTAGCGTCTAGCATAAGGGTATTCGGATCCAAATTCCAATGCTATTTGCGGCTTTTATGTTTCTAACTTTTGGCTCTGAGTCTTTATACGAAACGGAGGAAACGGCAGGAAAGATAAAAATTCGAATTAGATTTCGATTAATTCATGAGCAATTTACTTTATAATTAACAAAAATTAATAAAAGTTAGGGATAATATTTGAGAAAACATTTTTTACAAGTAGACTTAAAAAATAATTGACAAATCTTTTATTTTTCTGGTATCCTAATGGAATAAAGTAATTTGCATTGAAATGTTTCAGAAACCATAACTGAAGGCACTTTTCATTTTTTTAAATTTCCCAATTAACTCTCATTTTCCGTATATATCGTAAAAACCTCCGTTAAGAAATTGCATAATGAGGATATTTAAAAGAGGAAAACTGGTTTTGCAATTGAACGAAGTGAGTCAGTAATAACAAGTGTTTGACCAACATATTTCCACGTTCCCACGTTCAATATTTTAGTATTTAGATGTTAAGAAGTTCGCTTCTGCTTCAGATTTAAAGGCTTAGGAGTAGTCTTGACCTGATGGATTTACGATGCACATTTAATAGCATTGTTTATTTCATATTTCCGGAATTTTATGACTGTTGTTGTGGTGATGAAGCGTCTGGAACACATCTGTCCCAGTAAATATTATTCATCCTTTCTGAACTGATAGAAGAGCGATAAGCCTTGTTTCATTGACCAATCAAAAACCGCTAGTTGAGCTTGTTTATAAGTTAGATTTAAAACATCCAATACTCACTCCAGTACGCACGATGGTCAAATCACTCACATATCCATGAAAACTGCTATATGCCTCATTTCTACTTTTTGTGTGTTATTAGTTTGCTTGTGATGTGATGCTAGAAGATGGCTTTATATGCAAAAATATGCTCAAATGTTTAGACATATTATGGCCAAATGGTCGACCGTCTGGCTTTAACCATTTAAAATATTTGTGAATGGGACAAAAGCTCAAAAATAAATATACAGTCTTCATACTGATCAAGGCAGGGAACATTTTGAACATAGTAGGGATAAACCATGGGTAAGATTCATTAAGAAATATGACATAAATAATAAATAATATTCAACATTGGCCATCCACAGCCACAAGTAGAACAAGAGTTTGTTCGACTTTTTTTAAAGAAGTTCATTTTTAATTAAAGAGGAAGAGAAACCTTCTTAAAAATATAGCATCACATGCGCATGAATAATTCATGATCAGTGAAAAACATATCTGTAATCGTTGATGTTACCCGCTCTTCCTCTTGACAGCAAATACCTAAGAGCAACCCGTCAGTCAAAAACTAATATTTTTCTACAAGAGGATATAGACGTCAGCTTAATTGAGGTTCTTGTCTTCTGGATAAGCCTTATCAGAATTGATGCAGTACATTAAAAAACTTCATCGAATTTTCTATTCTGTATTGACCAAGGAGTGCGCAAAGCTGTACTGATTTCTAAAATATCCGTTGTGAGGGGTAATGAAAATGTACTTGAAAGAAAACAAAATATTTCTTTTCCTTTTCCAGATTTTTCAGATAAGTGGTTTTTGTAAATTTTTATTTCCAGAAAAAGCAAAAATTTAACAGTAACTCTCATTCATACTGCAAATGCATCGTAGCATCCTGATTTATTAGTATTCCGTCTAAAAACTAAATATTATTCTGACTTAACAATAACAACTCCGGTTTCAAATGAATTAAAAAGTTTTACCCAACCAAAACATAAAATCTGTGATGGAAAAACATTCAGCACAAGATTTCAATGCCAGGAATAAAACTTGTCTTAACTCAATTACTAGCAAAATTATTCCAATTCCACAACCTCCAAAGAATACCACAAATATTACTAAAATGTTTCCGCTCATTGTAGGCGTACTTATGTCAGATTTTTCTATGACATTTCTGTGATGTGCAGCATTCTTAATGTACTTTGGCCACCATTCCAAAACACCAGTTGCTTCAACTGCTTTAATTCTTCTGACCAACGATGGAGGAGCATTACCCAAAAGGAAAAACGCGCTAAAAGATTGGAAATAGATTTCTTCCACATCAAAATGAATGTTTGCATATGGAATATTCTTGTGTAGTAATTTGGAATAGTTAGAAGTCATGAAACTTGGTAAAACCAATGCTGAATTTTTACAACTTTCTAAGTGCTGCCACAAAACTTTTTCTTCCTTCTCCCTATAAATTTTCCAAACCAAATCACTTCTTGAAACAATCTTTACGCCTCTGAAACCAAATGACGCTTGCTCTAAATTATTTGCTAATTCAATGGCAGACTTAAGAATGGAAAATTTGTGCGCGTGCAAAGATGTCTTGTTGTAAACTATTTGATCGATTTCAGTACCTACAACTTCATTGAAAACAGTTGAATGTCTCAAATTATGTAGTTCGGACATTAACTCTACCCAGAATTCTTCATCAAACACATAATGATAGAAATTACTCTGATTGTTTTTACGGGTATCCGGCACTTTAATCCCAATCATTTAATCCCCATCATTTCATCCCAATCATTTCATCCCCATCATTTCATCC
>JAQIXW010001808.1:0-17657 GCA_034700685.1 Willowsia buskii | reverse complement strand
GAGCTGAGCTTCAAAAATGTATGAAAAAGGGATCCTGATTTCTTTTCCAGAGTTGAGTCGGAACCCTCGATTGGACTAACCGGTTGGATGCCAAAATATGTATTTCATAGTTGACATGTTATGATGATGTGACGACGTGTTCCGTGCTGCTTACTGTGCAATTCTTGTTGCTGCTTAATATCTTAAAAAGAACAATTTTTGATTGTATAAAAAGTGAGCATTCAATAGAGGTTTGTTTGGACTCTCTTAGCTTGTTTTTGTGGTTTCGTTTAAATTTTTGGCTATTGTTGCATTGCCCGCATTGTTGGGTTTTCGGGAGAAACGGTACCAGCAGGAAATCTAAGCAAAGTTCAAAATTATTGTAAGTTAGAATATTAGTAAACTACTTAAGCATTTGGAGTGAATACATGGATTATTGTGATTATCATTGTATATAGTGAAGGGCTTAATTCCCATGTCCTTCATTGACTTCCTGCTTTGTATGGACTCTCGGTCCTTTTCTCTCAAAACCTGTTTCTGCTCATTTTCTGGTTATACGATTTTCATTGACAAAGCACAGGTACTTGTCGTTGTTGGACTGTGCAGCAAGGCTTCAACAAAATCGCATAATATTATTGTGGTATATAATCCTGATTATTATTGTGTTTTTATTAGAGTGATCCTATTTTCTCCTTCATCGCATATCATCATCATTCGTCAGATCCGACTGAATCCCGGGTGCATTTCGGATACATTATCCTACATACATAGTTCACTGAAGGTTTGCCATTTTAGGTAACAAAAAGCACCAAGTAAAGCTGTAAGCAGGAAGGAACAGTTTTTTTTTCGTTGAGAGGTCCGATGCATGGCAACAACAAAATCAAAGCTAATTTATGTGGGCCCACTTGTGTGAGTTTACGATATAAGCTAGCTAGAACCAACATTCATCTTTCATTAAGTCATTGACTCAATTATTCATTTTGTTGCGTTTAGTTGAACTATCAGTTGAAACGTTTCTATTTATAAATAGGTATTTACCTTAGATTATTCATTTTGTTTGAAACATAGTACTTGTTTGTCCTGTTTTAGTAGTTTCTTTGGGATTATATCAAGTTTAACCTTGTGATGCATGACAATGGTCTTGTAAAAAATAATAACTGAAGCATATGTACGTGAATAAGTATGACTTACTTCTACCCAAATAGAGCACAATGCTTAAGGAGTGGGAATGTGCAATAATTACAGAAACGGAAAGACTTTTTATATCATTTAAAGCAGTAATGCAGAAATACCAATAATCAATCAATCGATGTAACTATTATTATTTCTTAGAATAATGAGCGCATATGTAAATGTATTAGATACACTCACTATATTCGTTCAACAATACAGCTTAAAATTATTTTTCTACCTGGGAAACAATTTTTTTCTTAAAGTTCACGTCTCTTACGTAGGTATATACTATGGCTGAGAAAAATGTGAATGTGAGTATACACATTATTCAGTTCTTTTTCTTTCACTGTCACACAGCTTAAAAGAGTAAGTATTTAATAATGCATGCATATTAATGAGGTATGGATTTGCATACCCTCATACATGATTCCGATTCCTTCCCTCTCTTCTGTTCCATTCGTTTTCATTCATTCCCCGATTCCCGTTTTAATGCTGCGATGCTGATCGCAATCACGAATAAAAAAGTAGGGAATGAATTGTCTCGTTTGTTGTGTTGATGTTGTATAGGGGACAATTATGAATGGGCTTGGAGAGAATGACTCTCCTTTCTTGAAATGAATATTTATTATTTCACGGAGATAAGTACATGCAAGCATTCAATGTGGCAATCTAACTTGAAAATCTGCATATTTGATCACTCAGGTATTTCTCCATTGAAGAATTAACATTATTACATTCATCGGATTGGATTTATTGGTAGGTTGAGATACTTTGCTTCTTCTCCTGAATCGAATGAGAGAAGAATGGAAAAGAAGAAGTAGATACTTTGCATATGGTATACACTCATAAACAATGAGTATGCAAAACTGCAACTCACATTAAGTACCTAGTATTAAAGATCCAGTAAAATAAATGGGAAAAAGCGTATCAATCAAAGAATTCAAATAATGATCGCTTTTCGTCCATCATCCTCATCACTACAAATTTATTAATTCTTTCAATAGATTATTTCTCAGCCTTCCAAATCGTCCTCGCATTATCATCATCACTTTGCTATCACCCTCCTACTAGCATACATTAATACAGTTTGCATATTACCATATACATTCATTCAAGTAACCGATCATCAAAGACGGAGAGACAAAGAATTATAAAGGGAAAGAAAGTAAAAAAAACAAAGAAAGGGAGGAAGAGAGGAAGGGGGAAGCTTCTGTATCCAAGTTTTTTGGCATCACCATCACCACCACAAAAACATAACTATGAGCAATATGTATTAGTAAAATGAAAAGAATAAATGTACGATTTTATATTATCGTTGTCGTCGTCGTCATCATCATCATTCATCGGAATCCCTGGGAAAAAGGAAATGGGCATTACTGTTCTCCATCGCCACCATCACTGTTCAGTTTATTTGCATATACATAATAAATATCACTACCACCACCACCACCACTGCACTTCTCATCTCTCTTACAATAGGATTGAAGAAAAGAGAGCATTTCATTACATTTTCTCGAACTGTAAATAACATTATGTAAGCGGAGAAATCTGGAAAGAACGATGGTGGCGATGATGAAGGAGCAAAGCGGTAGTGTTGCTATTTCTTTATATATATTTTCTCAGTCTTCTCTAAACTTTCCTTCTACTCTCCGCATCATCTGCTTTTCTTCTCAAAAATCTATACTCGAATGATGATAATGATAATACTCAGTGGGAATAAGACTCATCGGCCGTGATGAAATGAAATTTTTATTTTAAATAAAAAATAAATAAGTGATTGCGATTCACTGACGCTATGGGTTATGGATGATATGGCTTAAAAATGAGCGCATGCTATGATTTATTTGAACGAATGCATGATGATGAGAGTGTAGCATCATCATGAAAAACCGCTGCTGGAGGAAATGAGTGAGAATCTAAATATTATATTTTTGTTATCATTATTACTATGCATATTAAATACGTCAATACGATAGAGGGAGAACAGGAAGGAAGCACGGAGAGGATTTTGTATGAAAAATGTATTGTATTCTGAGTTGCTGTTGTTATTATTATCATTATGAAAGTTTATGACTGTGTGCTGCTCTTCTTTTACGCGAAAGGGCTTTGCGACTTGAGAGAGTATGATTTCAGCAAAAAGAATCGGCCTCCTGTCTGTTTTATAAGCGCACTCGCTCTCCAGCTCCAGTACAGTTTTATGCGCCTGGCTCCCTGCGGAATACATGCATAATTTAAAGGAATCGCTAATCATAATAATGATGGAATATTAAAACGGAGAATGTATATATTTGCACCATGTGTACAGCATACAAAGGAAAACTTTCAGAATGTTTTAATTTTTATAAAAAGAAAATTAGAGCCGAAAGGGGCTTACGTTCTTTCAACACTGGCAGATAACTTTAATGGGAATCAGTAATAAATAATACTTCATCAGTCTACTTTTTTTGGAAGGACGGGTGTTTTTTAAAGCGAGACAAATAAACAAAAGAAAAAAGCTGTAACGGAATTCAAAATATATTTATCTTATATTTTTCGTTGTTGTCGTCACCATGATGGACGAAGAAATGAACAATGCTTAAATCCATAACTGAAGTTTTCATTCTACTCATCCAAATTTCATATTTTATTTTACGATCTAAGAATATCTTTAGCCGAGCTTTCGAGTGAATGAAGTGGGGAAGAATGCAAATGAGCTGGCAAGGAAATAACAAAATATTATGCTATATGCTAAAGTTATTAAGCACTATAGATTATATAATACACATTTTACTTTACGCTACTCCTTCTTTCTCCAGTCATTCATTTACAATACATTTCTCACGTTGTGAGTTGTCAACTAAATCCATCTTTTCCACTTCTTCGTCGTCTTCCGCTACATGCATTATTATCTCAATTTTTTGACAGCATGTTTTTCACTTTGGATTATTTCTTCATTTATTTCGATTTGTTTTTCTAAAAACAGCATTACACACTTTTATGCTGTGTAGATAAATTGTGCGAGAAATTAACAATGTTATTTATTTGTAACGTTCAATAGAGTTCCAACAACTGATACCACGATACAGACTTTGACTTGGACACAAAGTAAGGGAGCACATAAAAAAATCCACAATTTCATCATCGCCATCAAAATGAAAACAATTCTATTTTTATGCTCACTTTTGTGCTCACTTGACAAGTTACTCTTGCATCAGTGCACCTTTACTCTTCCCTTAAAAATCATTTTATTTTAAGAGAAATGTGTGTGATACAGACATGCAGACACAAAGAAGAGATAGATTATAGATATTTATTCGCAAGAGACCCATCCAAGTGAAGGAATTAATAGATCGGAATAAAAACTCCAAGGCTTTATATCTGATAGTGAATCCTCCAAAGTCTGACATAGTTAAAGCATTTAAGGAGCAGCAGAAAACGGGCAGAGATATCCTCATCCTGATCGTCACAGTCAGTTTTTTTATTACTGCTCCACACTTTGCATTTATTCCTGTGTGTTGTGTCGAACGACAGAGACGCAGAGTAACAGTTAAAAAGACTTTACTTTTTTCATTGTTCATATAATTTAGAGTCTCATTTGCATACTCCTCTCCACTGCACTATTTTGCAATGAACTTTGAGTGAGTTGGATTAAAGGTTCGTTTTTTTTGTCTTTTTTCAAGCTTGCATACAAGTACTCCCGTAGCATTGCGTTTAACATAACACAAGACAACGACACTACACTATAAATAAAGTATGTTCATTTATTTCTTGTTTTGTGAATCCAAATGCACACAAGGCATACGATTCTTGGTATTGGTTTGATTGATGATGATGATGATGCTCTTGTCCACATAAAAAATCAATTTGAAGAAATCACTACGTCGACTTTACTATGCTGCTAGTATACTAATATCGAAAATCTACATATATGCTCATTACCATCATAACCTCACTGTGTTGCACAGTTATTTCTGGCCAGAAGGGTAAACAGAGCCTCTGGGAACCCTTCTTTCTTCTGTTGACGGATATAAAACATACAGACCCGTATAGCTGCTAGCAAGCGTAGATATTGTTATTATATTACTATTTTATTATTATATATTTGGCATGTTGCGCTTGTCACGTCATACCAGTGCTACCCCTTTTCTCCATCCCTTGCCAGTTGCCGAGCACCTTTTTAACAGGAAAGCAAGAAGAACAAAAGGGGCAACACAAACATACCGATACATGATAATACACACAAACTATACTAATACATTATGATCATCATCACCGTCGTCAACAGTCACATGATACCGTTTTTATCCAAATGCACGCATGTTATTATGTGTAACTCTCTCGCTCAGATTTACAGATCTACCATGCCTGCATACATACACACCTATTAATTTAAAATGCTTCATTAATATGCAATATTGTTATTATTGCCATTCTCCTTCATATTCTTCGTATTTTTAAATACTTCTATATAGATGAAATGTTCAATTAAACCGTTCTATGGTGAGCTGTCATTTTGAGCAGACTGACTGTGAGATAGGAAGTAAATGTAAAGGTAGGTAAGCATCACAGGTATGGATTTGTATAAATAATAGAAATTTGAATACTTTGCATAAATTAATTTTTCGTATTCATTCATTATTCTTTCATTTCATTCATTTACTTTATGCGTTCAATTGTGTCGTTTAATTTTTTGTTCAGAATGGAATATCCATTGATTCCTCTCTCATTAATATGCACAACGTAACAGAATGTTTTAATTTTTTACAACACAATACGTATATACAGCTATGTACATATATGAAAATCGGTTTTATTAGCTGGTGAATGTTTTGAAAATGTTGTGTCTCCTACAAAACATTGTCCTCGGATATGAAATGGTTGGAAAAGAAAACGAATGAAACGAATGGGCACAATACATATATTTTTGTATACGAATTTCCATCGAAAAATATTATATAGTCAGGGCATTTTGTTGTGGAAAAAGCCAGAAATGGGAAGCGGGGCTCAATCAATAACTGTAGTAATATAAGCTGCAAAATGTCATTCCCTCTGGCATTTCATGCACTAGAGAAGTAAAAGTGAATGATGACGATGATGGAGAAATGGGAAATTTTGAATATGAAATGACATTAATATTTCATGTATTATTCTAAGCTGTGAAACATCGCCGTCAATGAAACTAGTTACGCAGTCAGAAATGAGATAGAAAAGAAAAGAGTGAGAGAGGCTGTGACTGGAAAAGAATGAAGTTCAGACACAGGTTCACTTGCATTTTCCTTCCGTTAAAAACCATGGCATCATCGCTAGACTGACTGACTGTCTTTGATGCATAGTTCATTGGACAAAGGCATCATCATCGTTTTCTATTTTGATGACTGGTCGGTAGTAGTGGTAAAGAAATGAGGTTCTTTTTGGCTGGCTGGAAGGAAAAGGAATCAAAACGGATGGGTTGGAGGCTAAAAAGCGGAGGAGAAATTGAGCTCTTTTTCCTCTAAAAAGTTTCACCGGTCTTTTCGTCCCTTTTTCCTTGTCTTGTTGGCAAACTGAGTAAAGAATTAGAAATTTTCTTTTTCGTCTTCTTCTGTCAGATATCAAATCTGCATATCTAAAGGATTTCCCATAATTTATGCATGCATTTTAAACAGTACTACAGTCATCATCATCGTCATCAGCAGTATCATCGTCATATACTATTCTCCTCAGTAGCAATATTGGCTTTGCACTGGCTGCCAAAGTGAGTTGAGAGGGAGATGAGATGATTTCTCTTATTCTTCTCCATATCCGCTTTCTTCTTAGCGAGAAGAATAATGGACTTGGTTTGGTTGTGGTAGTAGTGGTGCCCGCGTCGGCGGTAGTGATGGAATGGAAGCCAGGCCATGAGCAATATTTCCCTTCAATCCTCTTGTGTTTGGTTTTTTGGATCTTTTCATGGGAAGATGGAAGATGATAATGAAAAAGGAGAGAGGATGATGATGATGAGAGAAAGGGCGACAAGGATTGTGTTGATGGTGATGTGTACGGTGGTGGTTGGCATAATACATTTAATTCTTTCCACTTTTAGCAGAAATGCTTCACCCACTCTTGGGATTTTACAATTTTCATAAGACAAGGCAATGACAACAACTTTTAAGATAATGGATCTCATCTCAGCCCATCCAGATCTCTCACATTTCTGGCTATTCCATAGTGGAAGATGTCGATCATTTCTGATTCTTGAGATGTTGGAATTGTTCCAATTTATACATGATACGCATTCTTTACTCTTGAAGGTATGTACTTATAATGGACTTTTGCATATCATTCAAAGTGCAATTGCGACAAATGAAAAATGAACAAGGCAGCTTGAAAACAAACCATTGGCTTTTTAAACCGGAGAATCTCATGTATGTATTTGAGAATCGAATTGAAAATCCAAGAAAGATTTTACGCACCATATTTTCATTTGGGTAATTTAAATATTATGCTAGAGGCATTTTGCTCCTGATTCCTGAATCCATTGTGTTCCAGTCATTGTCTTCATGCCTCCTTTCCATTTTCCAGTCATTTCGTTTGATCTCATTCATTGGCATAGTTAATGCGCTGGGTACGTTAGCCAAAACAGATAATACCTCTACCGTACCAAAATCTTTAATCTATTTCTCTCATTTAAGTAATCCCTTTCAATGGCATGATACAATGTTCTTACTTTTACGAGCATGACCACGATTGACTGTTGAAAAAATCAGCATATTTGCTTCATTGACTAAATTGATCTCATTGTCGGTGCTCTTTTATGACAGCAATTTTTCCTTTCTTGTGAATCACCATGTCGGCTACTTCTATCACATGGTACGGCTTCTCTCAATCTTTTGTAAGATGCGCATAAATTATTTGTAATCATGCCAAACAAATAGTGTATCACCAAGCACATCATAGGCATCTATATATCAACCTTCTATTTCTATCACATTGATTGCCGTATCGTAACAATGCATAATCCATCCAGTTTCATTCTATGTATCTGTGAATCATAGTGGCTCTGTTTTAAGTGCCATCATTATAATTTTTTTATTATTCCTATTATGAATGTATGATACATTTATACAGGTGTAATGTATTCCTAAAGTACTTTTGTGCAGGTGAAAATGATTATGCCATTGCCCCTTCCAAAAGATACTTATACAGACTACATCACTATAATACTACATTCACCATTTCTCTCTCTCTCTTCCTGGTATTGTAGCTAGCACATACTTTCATTTTCGTTCATTCTGATCATGAAAACGAAGATACCTGCCACTACTGAGGATGACGATTATTATTACATCTCTGCGTAATAATGTGATGATTGCGATTGTGACGCTGATGATGATCATGCTGATCGTGAGAATCCAATTGCACGACAAACAATCCACCTTGCTTTCATATCTGTCAAACCCTCCCCACCATCGTTCCCAGCTACAAAATATACTTTATTTAAAATTTGTGTGCATGATGTGATGTCTTGTGACAGGGATTTTGTCGCAATAAGATGCAATAGCAATCATAACAGAAAAAATAATAATGAAGATGACGATCATGATGATGACAAAAGGTTTTAAAGATGTTCTAGTGTCGAGTACAATCAGTTACTCTGGTAATGATCATGATTTCTATTACTACCTATTCGACTGTGTACTGTGAACTCAAGAGAGAGAGAGAGAGAGAGAGAGAGAGATGATGATGATGAGAACGGAAGCTATAAGAAAAGATGGGAGAAAAGTGCATTCACATTTTATTCCCATCATCATTGTCATCATCGTTTTTCATCATTATTTATTATCGCTACGATTATTTATCAAAAACACTTTAGAAAATTTAGTCATTGTTGCAACGAACTCAGCCATTTGAATGCTGAATTTTCCAAAATGATAATGACATGTTTCTTGCTCGTATGTAGTAGTTTACTTACTTATCCTCTGAACAATAAATCCATAAACTAACACTGAATTGTGGCAGCGGTAGCGGTAGCAGCGCGAGTAATATCATGATACTATTATACATTCCATTGCCTCTTCACAATAAAAAGATTATGTATTATTCAGAGTAACGTGGTAATTTGTGCGGTTGGTTATGCATACACACACTTGACTTAAAACTTGAGACATTTTTCTTCTCACTCTTTGTGCACAATTTTATACCGTTGTTGATCATACTGATTGCTGTTATATGACGCATGATGAAGATTTCGTGGTGATGACATTTGAGGTATTTTTGTAGCCGAAAGGCACGCATTTGTACCATTTGCATTTCCTTTCGGTGTAAGTTTGGAAAAGATTTGCTGCAGCAGAAATACAGTAAATTCATACAGCAAGTAATACTTACTTTTCATTGTCCTGGTAAGCAGAGAGGTCACAAAAATATCCCATCACTGATTATATATTTAACGATAAAGGCGAATCTTAAGAAATAAAGGGAAAATGGTAATGGAGTAAGCATTCTAGTTTCGGCTTTAATGAATTAATGGCAAGTTTTGGCAATTTTATGGTGAACGGTTCGTTTATTTTGTCGTTTTGGTTTGGTGGAACACATCATCATGGAAAAAGATTGCTTATTGCTTTGGTTTTGTGGATCATCATGTGAGTCGCGGTTACACGTTTCTTTTTCGGTCTTCTATTATTATTTTACACCATTGGCTAGTATTCTTCACCACTGTTCTCATCCTCACGTTCGTAGAATGAGAGCATAGATATAGCGTTGGTATTTAAAGGGATTGCACTTTGTTGTTGTTGTGTTACTGATTCCTTCTCCGCTCTTTTGCCCATTGTGATTCCATGTCGTCGTCGTCGTTGATTTTCTTTGATTCTTTGGGCCAGTAATCAGTAGAAACAAGATTCTCATGAACAAATATAAAAATCAAAGCAACATGAATCCATATTTATGTGTAATCTAGCTACACGTAACGTAACATTTATTTTTCGTTTGGTGCCTCATGCCTAGTTTTTATGTTGAGTCAAGACAAACGTACTATAAGCACGAGGGGGAATGAGGGAAACAAAGTTGGGCCAAAAGAAGAGACAAAATGTCCAGTATGTTTTTTGTTAATTTTCCCTTCGGTTGCTTGACTTTCGCTGCTTTTTTTGGTTTAACTGACCACCCATCCCCTCTATTCTTCTTGGCGAATCTTTATATTTAATCTGGCCAGGGTATCTCATAGACATAGATAATGAAAAATAACTTGGTTGAGTGCTCACTACCCATAATATTTCTACAAATAATAAATTATCCTACTTATTTTTATGCGCCTAAATATATTTGCCCAATTACTTATTTATTTAGTTGTCTTTGTTTAATTTTTACATGGCTACATAATCAACTAAATGAAAACATCATAGCGAAAAGAAAGTAACTGTGACAATTTCTACTGCATGTCCACTATATACACAAATAATTTGGTGATTATGGAGATTTTTGTTAGATACGATAATATTAGATAGATTGGAAGGGTTTTTGTTTGCAATGGTAGATTAGGTGGTGGATCCTCAGCCATGCTTGAACGTACACGCTTGTTTGACTAATAAAGTTTCGATCATTTTTCTTTGTGTATGTCTTCAGGAATAAATGAAATAATTGTCATTTGGGAATGATTAGCAGATTTTAGGTAGAAAATAGGCTATCAAACTAGAAATCAGGCACCGATCCATCTCTCGATTTTGGTTAAACATGGACAGGAAAAAAATTACGCGGATTATAATTTGGTTCTGTTGCCACAGGGAGTTCAGTGGAAGGAGTTACAGATACAGGGCGACGGGCTGTAAGCTTATTGAATATATTTTATTCATATCAAAATTAATTGCTTGCATTTGTAAATATACATATGACAGAACTGATAATGGCACCAGCACCAATTTTTTTTCTCACATATTCCCCTTGGTTGTCTGACATCCCTCACATCAGTTTTGCGTTGTTGATTAATGTAAACTATTTCTTCTAACATTATTTTCCTACTTCTAAATTGAAGAGAAAAATGAATTTACGTTCATAAGTTCGTGTTTACCTTTTGATGTAATTAGTACTCTTACCATCACTGACACCAGAAAGAAATCATTGCAATGGGAATTTGGCATGCGGATATTGTTGTTGGGTTTTCCTTCAGAGTTAATGCCCACACATGCCATAATATGAGGGCCCGATGCGACGCCTATTAAACGGAAGTTTACCCGTTATCATTTAATAATAATAACGTGAACTTGACTCAAGCCCAAAAGGATCTTTTAGCCTCACTCGTCACCACTTTAGAGTTTCGTTTGTGCTTAAACTTTTAGCCATAATCATCATTGTTGTTGTCGTCCTCCCCTTGTCATATCACCAGTTACAATCTCCGACGGCTCGCTCATCAACATAAAGACTACAGCAGGCGGCTCATGCTTCTTTTCTTAGTGCTCAGCTAATTTTTATTTTCAAAGATTGTTCATTCCTTCGTTCTGAACTTATTCGTTGGTAGACAATAAACTCGTAACATTTATTGTACTTTTTTCCGTGAAATTATTATGTGAAATGAGCAATTGTTCTTTCTCGACAAAGTAATAGCTGCAATATTAGTTAGTATCGTATCGTGTGTGCAGATGGAATGAGAGCACTGATGCATGTACATCCCCCATTTATTTCATCCTCTTCTCTTTCTTTCTTGAGCTGAGTCCATCTGTCTCCCCGGCTTCCGATTTGCATGTCCAGTGAATCATCTGAGCAGAAACAAAAAAAGATTTTTTCAACAAAAAAGCATTGGCTGACTCACTATAAGCCTCTATTTCTTTCTCATGATATGATATCCATTCTCTCTCCCTCTCTGCCTGTATGGGTATTTATCTTTGCTTTTTGGTTAAAATAAATACAATAATAATAACAACAATGCAATGAGCATCACTATCATCATCAGTCCGTTTCCGTTCAGCTTGGCTTGCTCCTCTCCCTCTTACCTATTTATTATTATTATCTATAGGTACCTTTTAAATATTACACGAAAAATTCTCAAAAAAATATAATATATCTAAACTCTAACGACTCCTATCTATCCATACTTAACCACCACACTCGCATGGCATCGCATTCCACTTACTTCATTGCACTGCTTGACAGACTTCTCATTTTTATACCTGCTTTGCCTACTGATACTGATTATTATTTATACACACTTCTTGGCACAAACTCCTCCTCCCATTTCCTAATAGCTTTTTATAGCGTTTTGTTATTTTTCGTAAAACAAAAATATCACCTAAACAGCCAAAGCCACACGACAACTTCTCTAAAGACTGTAGATATGTATGTTATGCACATTCGAGCTTTTCAAGCTTCAAAGAGAATGTTGTTATTATTATTATTACTTCTGCATTTTTGCTTATTCTAAATATTATTATCTAAAAATCAAGTGAGTCAATGCGAGTAGTAGTAGAAGAGTTGGTTCTGTTTTCTGTTTAAGTTCATAACAGGCAATAATAATGATAAAGGAGAAGAATAAGGGAATGGTCGAGTGCGACGTCGAAAACGATGAGGACTGATGACGATAAAGGAGTTTGGCTTTTCTGAAAAAATTAAGAGTATTACAGGCTTGCCTGCCTGTTTTTTTCCTTCCACTTTGAAATAATTGTGTTTTTTTCTATTTTATTATTATCATTCAGGAAAATGTTATTATTTATTATTATTACTTGTTTGTGTCTAAGCTAAACGCTTCGCTTGTGTCAAATAGCTAAAAACGAGTATTTAAAAAAACTATGTGCGTGGCAGTTGTGATGGTGGCACTGGCGGACAAAAAGTCAGTGACCAGCAGCAGCAAAATTTTTAAAAACAGTAAAAAAGATAACGACAAGGAGCTAGAGAAGCATGACAAGAACAAAAGTAATCATTGCATGTGATCATCACGATGATGATGGCAAATGCAACAAATAAATGGAAATGGTCGTTGGTTTTCTGGTCATCGTCGTCTGCCATCATCGTTGTCGTAGCAGTAGTCGTTGTTCGCCTGAGAAAGAATACAAATAAATATATACAGTGAAGATAAAAAGATTGAAGATACACTTTTAATAGATTTGATTTCTTTGAAATAATTTAGCTACATAAACCATGATACAGAACTCACGCCAACATAACCACCGCCACACCTGCTACTCCCATTTCATTGCGGGGTTGGTTGATTTTAGTTTTCGTTTGAGGACTCGCGTTGCCATCATGCTATCTTAAAATACCATTTCGCAAAAATATTTAAAATATTTAATGCTACTATCTTTGCAAAAGGGGCAGTATAGAGTGATAAGCGTTGAAATTTTGTTGGCTCAATTCAGAAACTACCTTACCTTGACAAAAAAAATTTAAATTTGTAGCGTCCGTCTAGAACTAACGAACTTGATCATGATCATGATGGCGACGATAGTTGACTAGAAAACTGAAAATAATAGTAATATTAAAAGTAATTGCAAAGCAAGCAAAGTAGAAATAACAGTTACAGTTGCAATCAAAGATAGAAACATAAATAGACGATACGTGACACATTTATTTAAGATTTATATTTTTTTATCATTATCTTGTGTACGTGCACGCTTGCTGGCATGGGGCACTGTCATAATGATAATAATTACTTTTATTGCAAATACTAGAAACGGTTTTGATATCATTATTAATATCGTCTTATATATCATAGCTATCTGGTTGGCATCGCTTTGCTCTACCCTGTGTGCAATCAATGCAGCGCAAATAGGTGTCTCCTGATATGCCAATTTAGTAGCTTTCCTATAAATTTTTTAATATACAGCAATCATTTACTACTGGCATAAATTGGTCAACTTGCAGGTTTTAACGATTGCGTAATAGTTAACGAAAGTTGTCGCTAAGCAATTTTTTTGAAAATTAACTTGGCATTTAAAACTGATTCATTCACAACAGTCTACTGAAGATCAATCGATTACTAAAATGGGAATTAACAATCATCTACCATGAAACCACACTGTACAAAACAAAATCAGCAAAATCATCACCTCGTTATCACCTGAATATATGTGGGACCGTATGTTATACAGGCAAACTACACACCGTCAAACAATTCTCACTTAATTCTTATCCGAATTTTGAAATTGCGTTGAGAAAGACACAATGACCACGTAGTGTTAACAGAAATTCTTTAAAAGATATGATTGGTGTGAGAAAATTTGTTGAGGGGTGGAAATGAATTGATTAAAAGAGATTGAATTCAATTGACAGACGAAAGAAATCAATTGGACTTGATGGGGTTCTTCATTTTGTAGAGCTTAGAATAGAGGAATTTGTGACCACTGTAAAGATAAAAATAATCATAATAATAGTAAAGAAGATGACGACGGAGATTTGTATTTGTTGCGCTCCTTACAAATTATAACCCTTTAATCATTATCGCCCATGCTCCTATTGTATATTCACAAAAACCCATACTAGATATATGGCGTAAATTGAAAGTAGATACGGACAAACAAACAAATGAAGTGATGAATGATTAGTAATTCGTTTATTTGCCTCTGGCACTGCTAAACTGACAAAGTCATCGTGATCGTCCTCACCATTGTTTGCCACCCGTTTTCACCACTGCTCACTTTTCCTCCTCAATGTTTTCTTTCTTGTGACTGAGTCAAACTAGACTTATCAAAGATTATTATAAACGTCTACTTCAATATAGATGCCATGTATGATACATAAAAAGCACACAAGTCAAATGACAAAGAGTGTCCAATAATCCAATAATAGCAATAATATTATCAACGAAAATTATCTATGAGGATGTAAGCGGGAGGAAAAGATTTGACAGGTTTCCATTTGTTCATTCAATTCTTTTGAAAGGGAAGAGAGGACGATGAAAAATACGTAATGCAAAGCAGCAATGAGTTGACGGTGGTCCCAGATTTGTTGGTTTGTTAATAAATGTGGTTGGTGTTTCTATTGCGGTGGTCATCCACTCATTCAGCATTCGTCGTCGTCATCGTCGTCACCAGCCATAAAAATCTAGCTGTTTTGCTTGTACACATCTTCAGTTGAGAGAGAGAAAAGAAGAAAAACAGGCTGTTTTAGATGGATTGGATTAGTTTGGGAGAGGCTGTTTTATCCCTTTGACAACGAAGGATCATGATAAAAAAGTGTTTTGAATGGCGATGGTGTGGTATCCCGTCACCATTCTTCTTCTCGATAACTTTATATTACTTTTTATATAGATTTTGTTTATAAAAAATAAATTCATGCATGCCAACACGTTGCTACTGGTTTTTTTTGGTGGTAGCTTCAATGATCATTCATAAAAAACGTAAAATGTGAAGATCTTCGTGATATGATAACAGTCAATCTTGTGTACTTACAACGATGGAAACTTGACGAGCACAATGTGCGGTCTATCGTGGATTGGTATTTATTCCGCAAAAAAAATTAAAATTGATTTTCTTTATAATTTTTTGACAGGCGAAAGTGTGAACTGGTCAGTTTTACAACTGTCATCCCCAGAATCTAAGACACACCCACACAATTTACTAGCAAGCAAAAAATGCATTATCCCTAAAAGCTTAATGTAGCATCGCCAACTATCCATCCAAAGATATGATTTTTAAAGCTTAATTCTTCTTCAACAAATACATTGACCCAGCCATGAGTTGACAAAATTGAAGTGAATCATGCAAAGCAAGCAATAATCCTGTAAAGATATGCATGCATGGAAGTATTTCTTTTGCTACTGCAGCTTCTGGAGGGAGTCTTCTTTTTTTTCTTAAAATAAAACTCATATGAATCTCGGCTTCTCCCGATTCACAATCAGAGTGCTTCTCACCTTCTCATTTGATTCTCACCCTTTCGTACAAAATGGTGATCAAAGTTAGCAGTTGGCAATCATGACATGGCGATGGCGATGATTATCCCACAATTGAATAAAAAATCACTGCTCTCCTCTTGAATAATTTTATTATATAGTTTATTCAATTGAAAACAACAATAAAATGGGAAGGGAGTGACTCAGCAATAAAATTATTTTTTCTTTGACTTCAGATTTTCAATTGAAATTCGGTAATAAAAATTATGAGGATGCTGATGATGATCATCATAATAAGATATAAACTTGTACTAATGGTTCTTGTCAAAGATAGGCAGAGAGAAAAAGTCACAAGAAGTTGCATAGGTAAAAAAATCTGTCATCGTCATCGCATCACTGCTGCTGTTACCGTTTGTTACAACCACAGTCACAATTACTATAGCCATGAAATTTCTGTTCAAATGAAATTTGTTCAAATAAACTTATACAAAACGGTTCCTGTTCAATGCTTCTGCTGACAAAACTGATAATGGTAAATGGTATAGTAAAAACGTAACCATTCATCTTGACTGCAGTTCTTCGCTTCGTTGTACTGTGGTTTCTTCTTGAGTGAACACGTCAAACTATACCAAAAAAATATCCAATAGTTTCTGTATTCAAAGTGAGTAACTTGAACTAAATGGAAACTCGGAGGAGGATCCAAAAATCTAACCAAATCAGAATGTAAAAGAGAAAAAGAAAAGGAAGCGAATGAAAAAATTGTTTAAATTTGTTTGATCTATTGATGGCTTTTTATGCGCTTCGTTTGGGTTTGATGAAGAAGACGATGATGGTGTGGAGATGATCAGATAAAAAAGGGAATCAGAACATAAAAACAGATTGAGTTTTTTTTCCTTTCGTTGGTAAAACTATGAGGTAAAGAACACACACTTGTGGTGCAGCGAGAAAATTGCAGCACCTTGTCTAGCTGCCTATTTTTGTGCCACCGCACAGAAAGACAAGCAAAAAGTTGACTCGACTACTTTTATCACCTTTCCACTCTTTTTTATGATCATCATTTGTAAGAAGAGCCAATTGAAAACAACTTCTTGTCATTTTCATTTCACTTCATCGTCATCATCAGAAAAGGGTGGTGAGCAACAGATTGCCTATTTGAGAAAAAGTGAGAAATAAAGAAAGGCAAAAAATCTCTTAATAAAATCATACACTTCAAAGAAGGATGACGAAGCCGAGAATAAATCGGTGACGACGACGACAACGAAAGATGACAACTACACATGTACAAGCATTTTTTACGTTTTTTCTACATCCTGTCATTTGTTGTTTGGTTAGTATTGTCTTCAATGATAATCATGATTTCTGATTTCAAACTGATTCGCTTCTGATTTAAATGTTTGGATTGCATAAGTTCAAGATTAACATAAAAATCATTCGTGTTTTTAAATACACCCTAAAGTCATATTGCACAATGACGAAGATTCTGTTCTGATAATACCATATGACACAACTGTAATTACTGAGTTTAGTCAAATGACAAGTTTGTTTTATTATGTAGGTATACCATTGGTTATCATCCTGTTATGACTCTGTAACATCTTCTCGCACTCTGTGTCTTTGCTTTTATTATGCCATAAATGTAACTACATTTCAGCAACATTATAAAAGAAGAAACTCCAATAGTGCTCATTTCTCTCATCCTCCTTCTCCTCCCCAACAATTATAAATTTGACTAATAAATCGACATACTGAATGCGTTGTATTA
>JAQIXW010001807.1:0-17659 GCA_034700685.1 Willowsia buskii | reverse complement strand
GAATCCTTTCCCTGAGGGGATGAATGAGTTTTTGGGCGTAGGCAGGCAGATGGGAACCACTTGATTCTTTTTTGGTTTTTGAGCTAGAAACTTTACATTTACATCACCACCACGTAAAGGTGTATCAACAGAAGAACTACGTGGTACACGTACCTATATGTAAGGCGATCAGCGAAACAACTGAAACAAAATTGAAGCACAAAACAAAATACAACTCGCACAGATCGAGGATCGAGACAATCGAGAGCCGTGTTTGTATAAACGAATCAGTACTTTACACAACACATTAAAATACCTATCCGAGCGTTTTAGCCGTGTTGCATTTTCTAGTTTTTTTTTCTTCAAATCCTTCCAGTTTTCTTACTAAAAAACTAAAACACGACAATGTCGCTAGATAAATTCTTCAGAAATTCTGCATATTAACATTTCCCATTGCCCGTCAGATTCCTTGCCATCTCAAGTAAAAGTTAATTTGCAAATCATTGTGCAGGTGTCAGCGATTCCATATAGTAGGTAAAAAAATTCATGCTTGTACATAAATGAAATATTCACTACTAATATGCTAGGGATCGGATGTTGTGGTTTCCTTGTACTTTGAATTGAAAAGTATCAAACTTATTTGTACAGACTTTAACCACAAAATTCTATGTAGTTCATAACATCTTCATGTGGCGTCTCCAACTTGTTCATATAATGTACTGAGTGAACTCGTGAAATAAAGCTGGCGATGTAATACTCTACAAAGAATATATTTTCCTTCGCCAATAACTCCACAGTTTACACAAGAGCAGCACGTTACATGCTACACACGCACGGAGCAACGGAAAAAACTACAAATGTGTAAAAACAACCGGAGGAGGTTTCTGAAGCTGTTATATAACACCAAGTGTTTTCTTAACTACCCATCCTAACAAATAAATGAAACAATATTGAAATTGAAACGCGTTTAATATTTGCTTCTTCAAAATCAATGCAAAATTATGTAAAATTAAATATCACAAAATATCAGTTTTTTGGGTCGCTTTTTTATCCTTTTAGCCACAATTCATCTGGAGTCAAAATGTCCATTAAAAGCGAGAATCATGTTATAGTTTTATAACATTATAACCTTAGGTGAATAGCGGTAATATGAAGTTCAATACTGGACAAAGATCATACTCTCAGCTCAGTGCTTACATATTCAAGTTACTAGATGTGTACGTGTACCTAATGCATATACATGTACATGCATGCATACGTAGTACGTAGTACGTAGGTAACTCATTTTTAAAAGAATTAGTGCTAAAAATGGAAAAAGTTAATATCAATTTGGATCGAGGAAAACTTTTAATTCATGCACATCATTACATATTACATGAGATTCAGTAGTCTACTTATTTGTTTTAACCACGATCAGAGGTATCGTCTTTTCGGCATTTCTTCTCGCAAATTGAACCACATGTTATTAAAATTCGAATAAAGACTGCTTAATTACATTAAACATCCCAGGAACTAAGTTTTTTGTGAGTTGCCTTGTAAAGGTCCACTTGCCTGATTTTGCTTGTAAAATGTATTAGTATTCCTTATTCATAGCTGTGATTTTTCAAATTGCTATTTTTCAATTCAATACACCAAAGGTGTCTGTCTGGCTAGCTCATATGAAACAAAAAAGTTGCTGTTGTAATAAAAGAGTGGACGAAGGAATACGAATACTACAACACGAGTATAAAAACCCGTGTTAATATATTTGAAAAACTCAAAATAACCAAAGTTTCTAGCAACCAACAACCTGTCCAATTTTTTGTAAAAATATGAATTTTCCATTTCTTGCTTTACTGGACCTCAGCCTGTTGGATACGCTTGCGCTGGAAATAATTTTTCATGCAACCAAGAGATGAAGAGCTTGTCTTTTCCTCCTGGCACCTGGAGAGTTGTCGACTAGTTTTTGAAACAGCAGAATCTTTTTAGAAGAGGGACGCACAAGACAAGACACTTGTTTTGTGTTTCCAGCGTCATCATCAGCACCATAATTTTCTTGGTAAAAGCATCAATGCTCATGTAACCAGGTATAATTTTTGAAGACGGGTTCATCTTTACATCATCTTATCACCAGTTACATGATATAGTCATGCAAATGCAGATTATCTCTGCATTGTAATGATGGTGATTGAGTGAGTGTTTTTGTAGTAAAGGGAAGAAGAAACGCTGAACCTTCATTCTCCATGAAACTCACTTTTTTGTTGCCTGTCTGCCCATCATTATTTGAAAGTGCTTTTCTGTCCCCACTAAGGAATCATATTGCATCAAAAATAATATCTAACTATCTACCTATCTACCTATGATGCACTAAAAGTCAACTATATTATTAGAACGCAGTTTTGCGTAAATTTTTTTCATAAAATTTCTTCTACAACAAGTTAGAAAAAAGGGCTCCATCCTGAGTTTTGAATCAAACAACTCACGAGACGGCGATTGTACTGATGAGAAATAATCGTGTATTTTTTCAGCGTTGTTTCATGTGTTGACTCATCTTAGTTTTCCTTCCTTATTTTCCCTGGAAGGCTTTAGTGTTGTTTGAATTGTGAAGGATAAAGCATATTTACACTTTTTGAGAAACGTACGTTACATGATTCTCTTTTATTCATACAGTAAATCTCACACTACAGCTACAACTACATGCAACCTTTCACGATCCAATCCATTCTTTTCCAAGAGAAATAGAGAGCGTTCTGGTTTTGGTCGTGATGTTATTGATGAAGATGATGATCATAAAAATCATGATGATCGTCAACACATCACTTTGTATCAAAATCAGTGTACGCAAGTTTTATTAGGATGCATTGTAAAATTGAAGAATCAGAGTGAATGTTTTGTTTTCAACATCATTATTCTTAATATTGGTAGAGAAAAGACAGGATCGTGGACGACGGAGACAAGAGTCTGAAAAAAGAGGGAGGATCGGTTTACTCATAAAACACGACTAATGGAATGGCTACATACAAATTACTTACTGATGATGTGAAACATATTATTCACGATCTAAAGCGAAATTTGTTGTCTAATCATTATCAAAAATATCACCACTTTTATCTTTCCCCAATTTTTCTTGGAACCCGTAAACGAGCAGATAAACTCAGGGTGTAGCAGATCGGTGAGATACACGGGCAAGATGAAACCCTCACAACTCGTCGTAGTGTGTTCCCCTACTTTTTAAAAAGTAAAAAAAATTCAACGATGGTTACTTACAAAGTTATAAAGCTCTACTCCAAACAAAAATCACATCCCCAACAATGAATCTAATCTTTGTCTTCTTGAATTTCTTGAAGAAACTATCCTGCTGAGCAGAGGTTGTTCCCTCGCTGATGATGACCACGATTATATAAGATGGTGATCATCGTGATGCTGTATATTGCACGGATCAAGCTGATGATGAACCTCTGGGATTAAAGTTTATAGAGAAGATTGCTTATCGTGATTTACCGTCATCGTCATTTCACCCTTTCCTGAAAAAAAATGTTTAGCCTCTGTAAAGCATCCATTTCTTGAATCCAAAGAAGATTGTGATGTATGCATGTTATGTGTAGTTTGATGGAATGTTATATTGCATGCAACAATCTGTGTACAAAGTCTAAGATGCTCAAGAAAAATGTAAAACTTTTTGGTAATGTGTCTTCTTGTCTCTTTTCTTCTCTCCTGTGAATTCTAACAATGCAATGTAACAATGCGACTCGTTCTTGCACCATTCCTTGAAAACTAACAACTGAACAAAATGCTTGCTTGCATGTTTATGTGCATGCAACATACTCAATCTCCTTCTCATATCACCACCACTGTCATTATTACATCGTTTTCTCCAAACATCACTTTTTATGTGCCACAACAACAAGAGCGACAACACCACAATACCAACAAGTGCAAGTCACCAATGTCCACAGAAAAAACCATATACAAACAATGTTTTTTCTTCAAAGGAAAGTATAAAGAAAAAAAAAAGAGTTGAAAAAATGTTGATGTGCTGCTCGATGCTATTATAATGGCTTACCCAACACCTTTGTAGTAATTTTACGTAAAGCACATTCAATATGATGATGATGACTCTCCCTAGAAAAAGTCTGTGATGGCAATTTGTTCCTTTTTATCTCCAATATCCTCCACTCTACCTTTTTCTTCTACTTTGAAGCTTAATAATGCCATACTGTCAAACTACTTTTTTTGTTTTATTGATGCTGAAAATTATGTGAATACATATTCTACACTATGTGGTTTTGTTTGGTGTGAATGTTTACCCTTTCTTTAGTTCTAAAGTGTATGCAACTTGATGATATGTCAGTTACTTACTATTTTTGTGAGATTTTATAACGAATGTGAAAGAATTGATTACGGACTTATTCATTTAGGTATATTTTAGGCTAGGTTTCGCTTATCAGAAAAACATGACTGAACCCTGGAAAAACGATGGCCGCGTCGGTAAGGATCAAGCATTACCGGTTAGTTATCGCTGCTGCTATTCGTTTTTATTTAGTGATATATTGATAATGATGATAGGTTGTATTGCGAGTTTAAGTGGTGGTATTTATTACTTCAAAAGTTTTGACAAGACCTACAATTTTTCTTGAGCTTTATGAAGAAATGTATACACTATATGCACAGTGGTAGTATAATAATTTATTTGAGCAGACATTAATGAAAGGATTGTCTCAAGATTCTTTACAAATTCTCTTTATCAAATAAATTACATGGCTAATTTAAGCCTTTTGTACTGAAAATGAAAGCGTCCCGCTCTTTGTGACTAGGACAAGGCGACTTAATCATGATAAATCACAAAGATGTTTCATTTTTGACTGACACCCTAATATCATGTTTTTCAGTTTTGTCTCGGCAATTTTATTTAAAATTAAGAATATATTCTGAATCCAAGTGCAAAATCCATATGAATATGCATACATAAGAACGTCACTCCTTCACTTCCGTTCATGTTGGCTGAGCCAACTACAATTTTATGCATCAGTTTAAGTATAAAATGTACTCTTCGAGAGCACTGCTGTGACAAGGATTTTCTTCATTAATCCTTGTTACTTATGGTTAATCCACGATATTGAATCTTTGTACTTGAAATTCATTTGTGAATAATTTGTAGATTCATCTAACTTCAATCTTCCTGATTTGTAGGTATGCAAATTGAACTCGCAAAAATTATGAGTGAACAATAAACGGTCTATACATATGTTTACACTTCAACTTTACACCACCGTAAATATGCATGTAATTCATTCTTGTAAACTTCTCTTTGCGATTAACTATGTAATAGCATTATTGATAATGACCGTGATAGTAATGTGAAAATAATTGCTTTCCTCCTTTTTAGTCGACTGATTCATATTAGATCATTATTATGGGCGAGTCTCCTTTCCCTTTCGTTGCATTTTTGCGTAAAAAATCTTTCTAATCATAATTTCATACCGATCCTACCACTTTTTTCGTTTGGGTTAATACCACACACATTCCAAAACTTATTACACTTTGTAAAATTGTGCAATTTTCTATTATAATTCCTCATTATTATCAACATCCATCATGATTTTCTGCACACACACCATGCTATGTGTATATTGTTTGAAAACACAAAATGCTCATGCATACAAACACAACCTGAAATAATAGCGTGCCATATCTTACCATCCAGAGGTAATCATGAAGATGATGATACCATTTAGAGCATATTGTTTAACTCTATTATGGCATATGTTTTGCATTCATGTACCATCATTATATGATGTTGTACTTTGTACTACACTTTTGTGAACAATACATGCACGCAGATAATACATCTCCTTGCTTCGTTGATTCCATCCATATCCACTCAACTTATTCTTGCTGTTGTTATTATATTATTATTATGGCATGATAAATATGTACTCGCTCAACTCAGTTTACATCCAACAAGAAAAAATTCTTTATTTCGCATATCGCCACCATCATCATAATGATAATCACGACACCACAGAACAAAACACAATATAACACATAAACAAAACCAACCACATTCCAAATCTCGCACGGTTGAATTATGGGCTCCTGTTTCGTATCAAATATCAAATTCCATCAAGAAATGAGCCAAAAAAGAAAGAAGAAAGAAATCGGGAAAACTACTCGAAAAGACTGGGAGGAACAGGGAGAAGAGATAAGCAAAAAACTGAACTATGCTAAACATACAGAAATGAAAGAAGGAGCAATGCACACAGAAAAAAATTTAATAGCTTCTCTGATTACAGCTTGTAAGGAAATTGCCAAGAAAAAATCAGAGCTCTATTAGATTTCTGAAGGGGTATGTTCTTTATGTAGCCCATTTTTGATAGTGAAATATACCTTCTTCACATCACATATCGCTTCCATCATAATACCATCAGAGAAAAAAATATTAACTTTTTTCACTACATAATATGTCCTACTTGTAAGCTTTACTTTGCAAAATTTATGCTGGGAAGAACCAAGACAAAAAAAAAACGAGGAAAGTTTGATGCTCAGAGGAAAAAGGTAAGAAATGACTATTATTGCATATTTGTACAGTTCCAAAAACATTTGTACGGACTATGTACCTTATTATTATTCTTTATATCAAGTAGAAGAGAGAGAGACCAGACCAACTCTTGCGAAATAATATCTTTTGAGTGTGAGCTGAAGGAGGACGTGGCGATGATGATGATTATTATTATTATTTGGGCTCTTCTTTTCTTATTCTACTTATTCTCTATTAAAAATTGTTCCTCTTTTGTTACACGAGCATTCTGACGAGCGAGTCACTTCCAAAAATCTCTTTTCACAGATCTACTTTTCAGCACACAGAACTTGTGCTACATGATCGCAGTTTTGTATGTGATGCGAATGACCGATGAAAAATGGCAAAGGAAGGCGAAGGCACTGCTTACAAAGTTTATGCACACAAAAGCATTGGGAGAAAAGCAAAGAACCCTAAATAAAAAAAGGAACTCCGCCTCATGAAAACGATGCAAATAATAATATAATCAAAAAGAAGAGGAGCATCACCATTATGAAATATTTTTGTACAAGTGTGTAGCCAAAGCCCATACAGCTAGTTCATTCATCATCACCCACCACCATCTCACTCTTCTACATACACATACGTTACATAACTTCATTTCGCAATGAAGATGATTATAATGGTGATACACTACTCGGCCATGTAATATTTCATTCAAGAAACACGAACTGATCCACTTAAGTCTTTGTTAATACCACAGAAAGAGCAACAATTCAAAAAAGCGGAAGAAGGAAAGGAACACTCAACATTTTACAATGTTGTTGAGTGCTCTTTTTATGATCATTATTGTTTCTGATGTGTGTTTAAAGAATAGTTATTGTTACACAAATAATAATTCGAAATATGGTTCCCACGATATCATAAAGTATTATAAATGTGTGTGTAGGTATGTAATCATATCTTCTTGCACAATTCTTGTGCTAACTTTGCTGGTACACTTATATGATATGACGTTTTCTTCCTTGTTCAAATGGTCTTTTAAGTTGGGCCAAGCAAAGGAAAAGTTTATTTTCGGTATGATAGAGAAATGAAGGGAAGAAGAGTTTTAAAAAGTTGGTTTCTCCAAATTACTGCCGCATTTAATGGACATGAGGCTTGCCGGCAGCTATACCTACATCCTTTATATATGAGTTCACTGACTATGTATTATATAACAGCAAGTCATGCAAGATGTACCTTGCTTGCCTTTTTTGTACGTTCAATTCAAGCCCATTTCTATGTGCGAATCTGATGGTATATATGAATGGACTGTTTGCAGTGATACGAACAAAACTAGGGGAAAAGATGGAAAGAAAAAGTTAAAGTAAGCAGAGCAAACGCGATAGAGCGAATTGGTACTGTGCAAAATGAAATAACGAAGTACTGGACCAAAAAAAGTAAAAAAGCCATTTCCTATGACTTCAATTTTCAAAGTTTTCTTTGTAATAGTATGTGTTCGTGTTTGGAAGCTTTACAATCACATTCGCAGAATTACTATATGGCGAAAAGGCAACAGCGTCGGCTTCGGCTTGTTCATAGCTGCTGGCTCTTTGACTGGATTCCATCCTTCTGGCTTGCTCTTCATCTTGTCTTTTTTTCATTCGTGTTGATACCCGCCTGTTGAGAGATGTACAAATGAAATGGAATGGAAAAGGGAAGAAAAAGATCCTGATATGTGCAGATTCATTTTAGACTTTCTATGGATTCTTTATATTCCTTTTTATTTTACTCTTTCCTCTGTCATATTTTTCTGTGTACCTACTTGCTTTTGGCAATTGCCAACCACTTTACTTCATTGCTTTTGAAGTAATGCTCAAATAAGTGTAATGGCAATAGTGAGTGTTTCTTGGGTACTCGCGTGAGTTACCTCTTCTAACTCTGCTTTAAGAAACAAGAAGAAATCTTTGTACAGCAAAAGAAACTTAATGCTTCAAAAATATCTTCCAGCGTACGTTATAACATCTTGACGTGAAAAAGTTCTAACCTTAAAGCATGATAATGTGTACTTATATTTTCAGTTGTAGAAAAGGCTCTGTACAATGCTTACCCGAAACAAATAGAACATATGCCACAAATACTTAAGATAATATACTGACATATGGAGAAATTGTAAATAATTTAAATGACATAGTGTTTTTTTTACAATGCAGATAGCCTGGTATGTTGAAGCAATTCTGATTAACTTTATAGATACTTATTGATATCAGCTTGGTTAATTAAAACGCAGTTTGGGAATGGAATAAAAAGTGCAACTAGCTGAAAATAAAAAGACTGCAATAAAAACTTTTTCTGCTTTATTGCGGCAATTGTAGTGAAATGAATGGGCGGGTCCATATATTATATATATTCAATACCTTATCTTATGAATCATATGCACTACAACAAACACTAAAATTTCTTTTCATCTAGCAGCTATTGAAATTTCTGACAAGCTATGTATTAATGCAATTGTCTGGATTATTAAAATTTGTGATGCTGGTGATGCGCAAGAACCCGTTGATTCTCGTGTTAAGTAGGATATGTTGTATGTGGGAAATATGAACATTAAAGTACATTGGTTAAATAAAAGGCAAACGAGTCAGATATTTATGACAGCGTATCGACAAGTGCATATCATTATTAAAAAGAGGAACATTGACATTCGGTATTCACAAGCATTTAATTTTCCTCTGTTTGTTTTAGAGTTACCACGTTGCATTGAGAGGTAATATAACAATGAAAGTAATAAAACTATACCGTCACTGGTCGCTTTTCGACCCATCCATATAAGGCTGCTTGAATCCAAGAACTTCTTCAATGTGGAATATTATAAAGTAAACAGAAACAAGTAATTGTTATTATTACTAGTGTGAGAGCTCTGTATCTAGTATCTACAATGTAACTCAAGTATGAAGAAAGCATCCGGAACATTCCATACAGACAATGAAGTTGTAAAGAAAACGCGAGATGGTCCTTGGTTCTCACGCTTTGAAACTGTGCTTTAACACAAGTTCAAAGAGCTATATATTTGACAAGCGGCAAATACAGTATGTAAACAATTACTCTAACTTTAATCAATCTCTGGTAAATATAGCTAATCGTCTGTATTTTCTATAAAGACTTAGCTGATTGAAAACATATCAAGAATAGATGTATGCTATTTCTTGTGATTTATCAATTTTTGTCTCATGCATTAGACGTGTGAAAGATGTATTTTTTTGGTTGCAGTGAATTAAGCAAAAAATGTAATGTATACAAATAGAACTTTTTATAGTGTATTTGACGTATGAAAAGTGAAAAGATGTACAGATCGCAAAATATACTGTGTACGCATAAGTTAAGTGGGCGCAATGACATCAAAAGTGTACCAACATTGAACCTAACAAGGAAAATGCAATTGTTTGCTGTTGAGTGCCATGCAATTGTGCTCGGTACTTTTACTAAACTTTACGATGACAATAACGACATCCATCCCCTTTCCCTACTTTATTATTGTCTCTTTAGCTGTCCACAGTGAAGTAAAATATTTTCTTGAACTGTGACTTTTACTTCTTAATCCAGACTATAAAAGGGTTTAATGCGCAGCGAATGTTTTCATTGTACTCTATGCAGCGCAGAGCGCACACAGACAAACTTCACTTAACTCACATTCTCATCCCACCAAAAATACTATTCAGTACATGTTCACATTTCTGTTCAAATGGTATGTGTCATATATGTACATCATGTAAATTATAACACATAACACTCACTTGATATTACAAAAGACCATCATCGAAACCTTCCTATTAGTTTTGCCAGTTAAAAAATTATACATCTTCATTTGTATGTATAACTTATGCACTGCGTGAATACACTCGTGCAGTTTCTTCATTCCAAGCCATGCGATAAACAACATAGAGCAAACATGGATATTATTATATTTAGTACATCGATATAGAGCTTACTATCAAGAATGTGGGCCTGAACTATACTATACCTACTTACCCAAGCCAACAGTGTAAGTAAAGGAAAGACTCCATCTCTCTTTGTCATTGCGCTTGTTTTTGTATCATGTTACCTAATTTGTACCGAACATTCATGGATCTCCTTTTTTCTCATTTCATGTTTTTGTTAGCGAGACCTGTCTTACGTCTCATCTCCTTTCTTCCTTCATATCATCATATCCTTCATCTTGTTTACGTGGTTGTCTTCTCTGAATGAAATATCTTCTCGTTGCGTTCATGTCCCTCTGTGACTGTGTCACTCTTCTATCTTTTCTCTTCACACAATCTGCACTGCGGGCAGTGCAGTGTCACACCACCGAGTAGTAAAACAAGTGTGTGCGGATAACAGGAAGAGATGAAACGAGAAGAGAGGAAGGGTGAAAAACGGATGTGTTAAAAGGAAGTATCAACACTAATGCCATGATGTTGTTTTTTTCTCTTTTCTGTCTCTCTTATCCTTTTTGGCCGTCCTGTTTACTTTTGATTACCGAATACTCGTACATTCATTCATTCCGCTTTTCCTAATTTTTCGGCGTTTCCCCTTTCTTGTATCTTTATAGATTATGGGATAGGCTAGATGCTGATGTTTACATAACCTTGCTTTGATGTCATCGTGCCATCATACCAAGCATGCCAACGAGACACCATCTCAGTAAAAACACAAACAATGATAAAATATCGAGATAGAAAGGGAGAGTGCTAATTGAAATGATGAGGAGGGGATGCTAGTGGTGGAGTGAGTGTCTAGCGACTAACTACCAGCTAATACATCACTGATTCACCGCGGTCATTTAGCACATGGTACGCATAAGCTTGTATGGACTGAAGTGTCGGCGTCAACTGTGCTGCTGTGTGCCAATTAATTGATAGTCTCTTCTCCATCTCCAAACTGTATCACCTCATTCATCACTCCAACCACTATGAAATGGATATGAGCAGGTGTCATTTTAAAGTGCCACATATGGTAATATCCTAATTGAGATAGGGCACGTAAATAACCCTGGAGCGACCGAGCACGGGAAAAAATGGATGAAATATTCACCTAATTGCATCTTCTTCGAAAATTCAATTTGCTAGATAAGCACAACATAATTACAACACATTGATATTCCTCACATCTGCATACTTACATCGATGCATCAACAATATACAATGAAGCCAAAATGCACTTGGGGGAAATCTGATTATAAAATTTAAATTAATAAAAGTACAGCTTGATGGTGGTAGTTTAATTAAAAATATATTGCATAGAAATTGAGCATAGCCTTATTTGTGTGTTCGATATATTGACAGTTCCAATCAGTCAAATTAAAACTCTCCCTCGGTCAATTTTTTCAATTAACTTCTTCTTCCACACAAAAAATGATTATGGCCTTGTTCCTTTTTTATCAGCTGCCTATTTTAATTTTCTCCTGTCATTTTAAAACAAAAACCCATGATGTTGGCTAACATTTTCATGTGCCTTTCCTGCTCTAAATAGGTTTGGGTGAGATGAATCTAATATCATTATAGGGCCGATTATGTGATACTTGTATGTGTGCGTAGGTACATACAAACAAAGCGAAATCTCAATTTAAATGAGATGAGCATGAATCATCACATCATCTTCGTCTCTCTCTTTTGATGGCCATTGAATGCATCTCGTTTCTCGTACAAACTTCCACTTACAAGAACCCATTCTTGTCTACTATCCACATCACATTAAGGGTTATACCATACCCAATTCCGTCATTCATTCAATGAGTTTCAGCGAAATGATTCTGAGAAATTAAAATGATGATGATCTTGATGATGGCGAGCCGAACTTGATTGACGTTTTTATCTATTGATGGACCCTCTTTAATGCGATTCAACACCAATTTGTTTATCACCAGCTGATAAGTGTGTAATATTTAAACTGCCCAGGTAGGTAGTTATATATTACCATACTGACGTTGGTGGTTCATCCCTGGTGTGGCAGTGATGATTTGTTCGGTCATCTCATTTACATAGACTTCATGAATAATACAATAAACAGAAACACAGCAACCCAGCAAAAAAATGCAGTGAAAATTCTGTAGGATATGTGTTTTTCCGTTGAGGAGTATGCAGTCTAAACCTTATACAAACTTGTAATAGTAACACCTTCAAACGGTGATCAGATTACCATCATTACAAATTCACATAATATTATACATTAGTAAAGAATCTGATTCAACCAGATGTACAACTGCTGAGATGAATTGCACACTTTTCAATGAAAAAATTGCAAAAACAATAATAACGAGATCAACAATCAAAACCAGAACCAAACCTTGTCCCACGGGACATTGTAAAAAAAATTATCGGAGAATGCGAATCAACAAAGTTGATCAGTTTGTTACAGGTAAAAAGTAAAAGAACATTGCTTTTCACAACTTACTGAAGGCATATTATAATGAGTTGTATATCAATGGCAAAAGCCACATTAAATTATTATTGGCATAATAATGTGATGATAAGTACTGAGCATCTCTGCTCCGTTACAGTCCCTTGTTCGATTATGCCAAGTTACATTCCACACATCAAACTGCCTCAACTTCAAACTGATGATCATTTCAACCAAAAAGTTCACATGTCGTGTGTAAAGCAAGTGAAAGAGATGAAAAGTGTGCATGTTTTCTGCTTACCACGCCAAATCATGTTATGCTAGTTTTTTTCTCAGAAGAACACTGAGGCGATAGTATGTATGTATGTGCCATGTGCATGTTTATAATATTTTAGATAACACAAAAGAAAGGAATATATGTTTTTAAAAATGACGAGGTTAATCATGTCTACAACGACGACGGCGATGAGCAGAGAAGTTGGTATAATGATTGCCGATTACGAAGCCAGATGTGGCTTCCAAAAACAGTTTTTTCCCTAATGGCATTATTGCAGGTATAAGTGTGTAGGTACCTATATGTATGTCTAAACAATAGTAGATTTCATGTTGTTCACTCTGCAACAGATTGGAGAAGTGGTAGACAGATAAAACTTGCCGTTTCTCACTGTTTTACATGATTTTCTATTATTTCACTGGTAACATCTCCTGTGCAGTCAGTCATCATGATCGTAGGAATCAAAAGAACATTAGCACGGGAAAGACGAAAAAAGGCAACAGGCATATCACAAACTCCAGCAGCTTTGCCAGACCAGGCAAGACAAGTAAAAGGCAAGGATGTTATTTGTGCAAAAAAAATTGTTGTGTGGAGAGATGATTATAAGCTGGTCTGATAATAGATTGGATTTGACTAACATTTCTACGAGACGACTTTTCGACCAAGAAAATATGCCAACGAACAAAACGCTGTACCGTAGTTTCTATCATCATCACGGGATGCTTCAGCCGGTACTTCATGCTTCACATTAAAAAGCACCAGTTTACCTTGCTATGTCGGACCTTAGATCTTACAGAGTGAAATGTTTTAAAAGTGGGCAAAGAAACTGAATTATTGTCTCGTCCCTCTAAATGCTCTGCAAAAGACCTGGATTACATTGTAATTGTAATGAACTCAATTTAATAAGTATATAGGTACATGCCATGCCACAAAACAACTTGTGCATGGCAATGAAACGTATTTATGGGAAGAGGTAAGGAGAGAAAAATAAAAGAAAACGAAGCGAACAAACAGCGAACACGCCTGAATTGCATCATCTACACCACTGTGATAATAATCCCATTAATAAGCGTGGAAAACAAATAAATGCTAGAAACTCCGGAGGTTTAGTAAGGCATTTGCATGATTTTATTGTCTTACCTTTATGGTTATATAAGAAGCACATAATTTCACCCAGCGTTTTTATTATTGGCACGCATATTTTATCCACACGTTGTTATCGACGGGTTCAAGGAGTTCGTGCTTGAATAAGCAAAACAAGCACTTAAACAATTTTTTCCGGACTTCTTCTCTGACGAGAGAGATAAAGATGATAGTAAGAAAATACAATTTGCACATAAGTATGACATCAATTACCATTATTATCACCAGTGAGTCAAATAATATGCATACAAATGAATGACTTTGTATGATGATGACGGGGAATAATCTTCCATTTTGTTATTGCTCTTGTGTATTTTCTTGATTGAGGAATTCTTGTCACGTTATCCTTGTTACCGCAAAAATTATTTAATCCCTTTTTTCACACACTTGGTTGCAGTAAACAATTGGATTAAGGACGACGTTAATTTAGTGTTACAGGGGAAGAATGGTGATGATGAAAGATGTTATCATCAATAAATTAGGTAGGGGAATACAAAGTGAGAAGCAATGTGGAAAAAAATAGTTCATTATTCTGCAAATCTTTCAATGGATTAAAGTGGTCTGCAAAATATTCTAAAGGCTCTAATCAATCATATTTTAGTGATTTTAAGTGATTTTAATCGACAGGTGTTAACAATCTGGTTTTGAAATTATCGTATTTATTAAAAGCGATACATTTCTTTTTGAATCTATAGATAACAACATGCATGCACTCAAACTAAAAAATAAATATCGTTTTCGTTGCATTGCATGTAATATGAAACATAGAAAGCGTCAAATGTAATGCTAGTTATTTATAAGAATTGCCTTCAATTTATTTCATCTTTTATGAAAGTCATGATTTGTACTCGCGAATTTTGATGGTTGTAATGCAAAACTACATACAGCAGCAAGCACATATTCGATGATGTCTTCCATCTACTTCATTTTATTGTGATGCTTTTTCTTTTGTGTTGAAGTAATCAACTGTCACTTTGTTTCTTTGATTTATTGTGCTCTCATCAGAAACTAAAGAGAATAAAATCAAATTTCATTACGAAGCTATCATCTCTACCTTTATTCTCATTTGTTTTTATGTAAGCCCAACTTGGTTTAAAGTGTGAAGCAATCAAACCTTAAACGATTAAATGATTTGCAGATGTATACCACTGTGTCTGATGTCTATGCAAAATTTTAGCAGTTGTAGCAAATTGATTTTTGTTTCAGCTTATGTTTTTATTCTTGAAGGGGAGTCGAATTGCAATAATGTTACAACCTGTCCAAACAAATTAATCAGTGCGAGATTTCTTCGAAACAATTTTTCACGTTTCAAATCAAGTTGGTAAAGTTGAAGAAATCAAAGGGCCAACGGTCATTGATATAAAAGAAAATTAATCATTTCCATTCCATCATCTTTCTGTTGTGAAATAAATGAAGATGAATGAAAATACTGCAAAATAAATAGGCAGAAATATTACGTTTGTATTGTTTCTAATTTATTTTAGACAGACATCTTCAAATGAAAGATCTAACAAATGAGAAGAATGCATCAATTTCAACTAAGGAAGTCCATAAACATTTTCTTCGAAGTAGGATCCAATTGACTGGCACGGTAGGGTGAATTTTAACAAGTTTTGGCTTTTATTGCTGCATATACATTCTTACATGCTTCTTTTGAACGAATTACGTACACGTATTTTAGAGAAACCTTGAAATGAACATACAGTACACTCGGCAATAAAACAAGGAAAAATTAGATTTCTTCATAGATGAAACTTCAGACTTTAGAATATGATATCAAAATGGTCAGCAAGTCCCTTCCTCTTGGTCATATAATTGGGACTGTTGGTGCAAATTGTTGGTTTTTTAAATCGTTTATATTCAGTACATATCAGCAGAAATGTATAATTGTCATAATGGAACTGTTAAATATTATGCCATGCATTTTCTAATTGCACAACTTATATGGCTAAAGGAACAGAAAAATTTCCTGAGAAAATCAGTACCAACAACTTCATTGTTAGTGTTTACGAGCTTACGACGGCGACCAATTATAGGGAGGAATCTGCAAGATTATTGTTAAAATTGAAGAAAGTTATAAAGCAATAAAGATTCAAATCGTCAAGTTCGTTTTCTTCATTGCATTTATTTCCTTCTCTCCAACTGTTCACTGGCGTTGCCTTTCAGTAACACAAGAAACAAAAACAAAATGCAGGGTAAGAGGAAGTTTTTAGGCAGGCATTGTAATAATCAGTGATTATTAATCACACATACATAAATAAGCACATTTATTTCTTAATATGATATGATTCATGACCATGTAAGCGTGTTATAGTGCTGATTTATTTATTGTTTCGTTTCCTGTTTTATTCATGTAGTTTGCATTCTCTGGTATTATCAAGAATTTGTATTACAAAACATATCATTTTTATGTATCCATTGATCTAACTTAACCGGCTCTTTTGATTCAATAAGTATTTTGGCTTTGAAAGTACGAACAAGATTATACAGTTACTGATTTGATTTAGCATAGTTGACAATGAGAACGACAACGACACTACTTCCACTACTTTGACCATTTTTTCATATCTTTATGAAATGGTCTCTTTGTTCTATACTGGTTGTAACAAAAGAAGATAGCATTATTACACAACATAAAATTTCACTATGTGTTTGCAATCATATACTTAGTTTTTACATAAAGCAATTTTACCTTAAACAAGGTTTACATTCATCTCTAGTTTATTAATGTAATATAATTTACTGTTTATTTGTGAATAGTTTGTAAACAACAAGTAAATTCATTTGTAGGGAATGCATATCTACATGCATAATGCATAGTTATTGCCAGACTGCTATTCAGCAAATAAATAAATATCTTAGGCAATGACTTCCCCGTGACTCTGAACTCATGTGCATCAAAAAGCAATAAAATTGTGCTCGCTGCGCTTTTTATTATGATGGGCTAGATGGTCCATGCTTTGTACGTTTACTGGGTTTTGCGGCTTATATTGTAAAGTAATCCAGTTTTTTTTACACAATTGCCGGAGTTTGGGATTATTGTCTTGGCTCTTATTTTTTCCTTGTCTTCAAAAGTATTACAACCATTAATAAAGGTGGATAGAGGTAAGTTTATTGATATATTTATACATTGTACATGTATAAATCTTCCATGTCTCTTCTATAGAATTTACCCATTGTTGTAGCTAAATTTCACAGTACATTGCAGTACTTTGTTTTGTTGCATCATGGTTGGTTAAAATATGAGTAATCAAATTATTTAGGAAAAATAAGTGCTTTGAAGATGACGGGATGTAAATTGGGCTGAGGAAGGTAACGCACACATAATAGCTCTCATACAGTCAGTTTCTCAGTTGTTCTATCACATCATGCAATTTAAAGAATAATCAGTTCATAATATCCTATGTATGGGC
>JAQIXW010001806.1:0-17669 GCA_034700685.1 Willowsia buskii | reverse complement strand
AATTATGTTTACTTTTCCCTTCGTACCGAGTTTTTACTCTTGTGTGTAGGGGGACAAATGCTCCATGTGCGTGTAAAAGGTGTTCTATTTTCCTTCATGTAGGCTGAGAAGATTGAGCTCAATTTTGAAACAGAGCTCATTTGTACGGATTATAAGTTAAGATGTCTCATATTATTATTTAGCCAAGTTTTCCTTTTAATGCGCAGCAGTTTCACTTCATTTGAGAAGAACTACTTAGGAAATAATCCTCCCAGTGACATCCGTATAGCTTTAGTTTCCTTCACTTTCAGAATTATTCTTCGATTTGCTTTCACTTCAGAGAAGGAATTATTAGTGAAGTTCAATCCTTAAAAAATATTGTTTGTTTAACAACTGGTACTAGTCTTTCAATTGATTGGACTCTCTCTCTCTCTCGTGTTATGTAGCTTGTTATATTAAGTTATGGGAGAAATACATTACATTACTGTTCCACTTTCTCGGAATATTTACAAACGGGATTTGAGAAAGCTCGCATGCATACAATACATTATCTCTGCTTCCTACTTACGTGCACTAAAATTAAATCTTCTCAATGGAAAAAGCAAATGGAAACTTAACCAATAAGCTGTAAAACAACTTTCGTCTGGCAAATGCCACCACTCCGAGGTGGATTATTACTACCGTTCCTATTTACTTGGGTTTGTATTTTGTATGGTAAAATATTTTTTTATTCATTCTCTCTCTCACTCTCAGTCCCTCACAAACGCATGCAATATGTATTGAAGTAGTGGTAAAACTGTTTCTGACAGCCGGTGAGTGATACAACTCAAAGTTGTCAGCTTCATTTTAATGGATTTTCTCAGTCAACAAACCGTAAAGCCTCGATTAGCTTGCTGGCCCTTAATAAAACGCTCATGTTCCAATTACCATCACCATCAGTACCGGAAACGCACATGGAAAAAGTAAATTAAGGCAATTTTCGTTTTACCACAGCAATTTATACAATCTCGTATTATTTGCGAAATTAATATTTTATGCAGATGAAGGCGCACACGGAGAAATGCACATTTTCAGCCGGAGAATGAAAGCAAATATAATTACATTTCTACATTTTGCTGAGCATTTTGTGCAAATTGTTAAGATTTATTGTACAATCAAAAATTAATCCTTTTAGGTCCCAATCACAAGACGGATCTACCCCCAAATACAAATAGCACGTAATGCCTGCATCCATACTACTAAACAAACAAACTATGATACAGGCAATCTGCGAGTGACTGACTCTTTTGCAATCAGGTTTTCAATACCGAAATTCGAGAATGAAGGTAAATGTTCACAATAAAAACTCGGAACATTATTTAGAAGCGCAAGCATACGTTTTTTTGACTGCATTTCTAATATTTTGTTTCTGGCACATTTTGCATTACAATACCAAACTATTATTCTTTCTGATGGACAATCCTAGACAAAATAATTTCCTTTTCCAGAATATCGTTTCCGTCTCTCTCCACTCCCGCTTCTTACCTGCCAACTTCGAAGGGTCTCCATTATTCCCTTCCATTGATGTCATCACAACAAATAGATTCGAGAAATCAGAAACGCAAGATTGATATTGTGACTCGAAGTAATAAAAACCTTAAATTGAATGGCTCCCTAAGAATTTTCCATCTACCCCGTTTATTCTACAAGCTTTTCATCTCCTTTCAAATCCTCACTCATGTGTATAATATCCACTTACACAAACAAATTTTCCTGCTTGTTAGCAAAGCCCAATGAGTGATGAATGAGTATTTGATATCTTTTCAGTATTTATTTTTTAATAATAAAAAAAATTCGAGAAGCACGCTGACTGAAATTTAACACCCAGCAAAGGAAAAAACGGTATACCATGTTGTTATCATTGTCTCCATATTCATTCACTCAATGTCACTTTTTTTTAGAAGGCGACAATCCTTCCTCAACGGAACTGCGAAAGAAATGACAAGTTATCTATCATGACTAAGCTACTTCCGGCGCGACTGGCAGACAGATAAGGACACAATTCTTGGTTCATGTTCCACATCAAAAAAATATATGTATCACTTGCAACAACCTCTACGAACATATACACTAAGCTGACATACAAAACTGAAGGGATTTTCATGAACGACCCTGCTCACATATCGCTCATGCTTAAAAAAATACTATAACAAGTTGTACATAGATTATCTATAGATTCTTTGTATTCACTCAGAAAAAAAAACCTTCTCGCCTTCTCTGATCCCATTCAACACAACAGTCATCTTGTGTGCCTGCTTGGATTTCTTAATGTCTTCAAAAAAGCGCCCCTCTTTCTCTCTTTTTTCTCTGGTTACATGACATACAGCAACAATGATGTCGCCTCTCTCTCTTTGTCCCTGCCATTCTGTCCAAGATGCTGTTCACCCACACACAAGACTTCCATTTATACATTGTCTAAGGAAACAGCAACAACATCGTAAAATCCAATTTGAGAACATTGTATTATAATATCTTATACTGCACTCTCTCAGCAGAGAAAAAAAGAGGAAAAGAAAAGAAACATTTCTTCAACAAGAGAGAAAATTGAGCACTACATTTTTAAGGCTGTCTATATATATCGTATTCAATTTTCTCTACTTATTTTCTTAAATCCCATGATTTTCCTCGAGTTCTACAAGCTTGGTGACAGCTCATCGTCTGCTGTAAAGAGAAGGATACACCATTTTCCAGTGGAGTGGAATATACAATTTTTAAGACAATTTTCTTCCAAAAATATTTTCACGGAGAGTCGCAATTTACTTATTTGACTGATATGTGGGGAAAAAGTGTAAAGTCAAGTTTTGAAAGAGAGAAGGAAACTTGAGGAGACAAAGGTATTGAGAGGAAAATGGAAGTGTAAAAAACATCGTATGAGTAGAATAACAACAGCATCAACAAATATTATGCGATTCCTTTCATGTATAGGAGCACAGCTCATGTGAGTGTGTGTGTATTTGCACTTTCATTACGAGTTTAAACTTTCTCTGACACTGTTCCTGTCACAATGTCAAGCATTGTGTGATCCAATGAGGTAGAAAGAAGTAGAAAATTTTTGCCCGTAATGGGATTTCCCAGAGAGTTGCTATGAATGTGTGTACCCTAAATTCATAATATGGAGGAAACTTATTTTTGTCATAAAACCGACCAAAAAAAAACTTTCCAGAGAGTTGAAAAGAGAAGAATTTTTTTCGTCCTTTAACATAAATAAACGTGAAGGTCTCCCTACACAGGGAAATCGAATACTTTGTATGTAAACCAGAAGGGGAAATGTGTAACTTGTGAATATGTTTCTTTTTTGAAGAGGAAAAAAACAGCAGTAAAAAGCACCACGCCCCAACCAACTAGTATTCTATATCATATGGATAGTTTAGCTCAGTCACTTTTTCCATATTTCTATTTGTATTTGCCCATCAGTTTCAGCATATTTGGGAAAAAACTTGTACGTAACGGTAATAATAATATGAAGTGACTGTTTTTTTTTTCGAAAAAAAAAAGTTATAAGCGCAGTGTCATATTTTAGTGAGGTTCCTGTTGCTCGATGCATTTGACATGAGAAGTATAACATTTTATGAGTTCATGGTCACACAAGTAAATATCATCTCATATTTTAACTAACTTTCTCAACCAAGTTGAGTCAGGTTTTTTGTTGCGACAGAAACACAGAATCATCTCCTCACATATTTTCCAGAGAAGGCATGACTATTAGTAGTTTTCAGCAGATAGAATGTGGGATAGTGAAAGTTTCCATTACGATAAATTACACTTTTCAGGTTGCTAAAAATGATCAAATGACAACATCTCCCATTCTTCTAGTCCGTATTGCCCTGCAACCGCATTTCTTCACCACCAGTTATCATCAAAGCTCTCTCACTCAAATTTAATGTGTTTTTTGCAACCCATTTTCTCTACCTTGTGCTCAGGAAATGATCTGAACTCATAAACAGGACGAATGAGCAAAGAGATATTTATGTGGAGTGAGGTTCGCTGATAAATGCTGTGATATTTTTTTCCTTTTTTTCCAGTACCACATGTTCTTTTCCAATCCGATAGTTTTTTTTCCACGAAGAATCTCATCTCATTTGTTTGCTTAGATCCAGCTCACTGCTCGAGCAAAGAAGTTGATTCTCGGTACACGAGAAGGAGAGGAGCAAATAATGGAAATGAAATTAGACAGGCTGAAAGTTGTCCAATGATGGAGTGAAAATGAGAGTCTTTTCTAAAGAAGATTATGAATATCAGGAATAATGGAGCGGTTCTAGCATTTTCATATTGTTACTCCATTACACACAAGCCCATACACCATGAATCTTTCGATGCGTGTAATATGCAAATGCACACGTAGTTGACATGAGAGAAAGTAAAAAGGTGTAGCTCCGAGTAATGAAATATATCATCTGAAAATGAAAGTCTATCCAATTTAGATGCGTGTGCCCCTCTCTCTCTCAACTACACTTTTTAGCTGGAAGAGATATTTATGTTTGGAGGCTTTGAATATTTATTCAACAACGGGTTCCCTGTTCTTTCCTCTGTCTCCACAAATGCTGCCAACAAAGATTGGAAAGGTTGACGGGAAAGAATTGCTCTAAAGGAAGTGATCGCTTTTCAAAAAAAGCACGTGCATTATACCTACACAGTAATAATAGGAGTATCTACGTGAGTGTAAAATTATAGCTTTGATATTTCTAAAGTGCCTGTTTTCTTTATCGCCTGCCACTACAAGAACAGCAGTGTAATAATATGTTTTTGTCATCTCATCTTCATCCTCCTCTCTACATGTTCTTAAATGTACCCAAAAATAAAATGAAGAGATGCAGAACTACTACCTATTACATAGAAATGCATATGACTGAAATGGCAATATATTTTTTACACTGCATTCTCATCCCAGTCTTCTTGAAAGAGCGACTTTTTCCCTTCAAAAAATGCTCTAAGTTCATCGCTTGGATTTAACTTGAAGCTGGAGAAAGAAGGACGTAACTCATAAACCAGAGTTCTGCGTAACTCATACGCAGAGGAGGAAGAGGAGAAAGGAAAAAAAAGAGAAGCAATGCAAAGGGCATAATCACATATAAAAAATAATATCACATCACATCACGTATACCTTATTCCACTGTTATTGGGCATGAAGGGTTGTGTATGAGTGGGAGAGAGACGCATTCACGTCCTATAAAGCATTTTTCCACTACATAAAGATTGGAACTGGGAGGGAGAGAGAGAGAGAGAGAAGCGGAAATTGTGACATTTTTTCACTACGACGAGGAAATAATATCAAAATACCCTGATGATGATGTATGACGACGGCAACGGCAAGCAAGGGAAAGTAGAGGAAGGGAAAGACAGAGAGAAAACGAGTAAAAAAGGCTGGAAGACCAACTCCGTGCATGAGTTTTTTTTATCCTAAAAGAGAAAAAATAGATTCGTTTCAAGTAAAGCTAGAGTGATGATGTGGTTACTGGTATGGGTATTCATATAGTGTAAAGTGCGGCTACGACTGTTATCATGGTGGAGAGAGAGAAAAGAAGCAAAAAAAATTTTGGTGCAAAAGAGTTGAGACAATGCATGTTATAGCTATATATATTATGGTTGTAATGATGACGATAATAATATGATAGGGTAAATGTTTGCCTATGGCTGCGCACGTGGTAGGTAACCACACTGCTGCTATAACATTATGTTAATATCTGAGAATGATACATGATACATTGTCTTTTTTTCTCTGGCGCAGTGGAAGAAAGTAGGGAAAAAACGATGTTTTTGCTGGAAGGAATAGTCATACAATTTTTATCGGAGAGGAAGTAGAGGGCAAAAGGGAAACGCGAGAGGAGGGAAAGTGAAGCCTCTTTTTTCTTGGTAAAAGGAGATAATAAATTCTCTCTTTCTGAAGGAGTTGCACACACTAAACCCAATCATTTTCCTCCTGTTTCATCGATGACCTTTCTCTTTGTATGTGTGCAACTACCTGTGTGTATTTCTAGATGAATCTTTGATTTCTACACCTACGTTAAAAGACGTTTGACGTTTTGATGACAATTTCGTATTTTCCTTTCGGGAAAAACACATTAAAAGTTGAAAATAGAGTGTATGAAGAGACATAAATGCTAAAAATGTTTAGTTGGTGCATTAACTTGCTTATAGCTTGGTATGCAGTTAAAATAAACAGATAGTAAAAGTAGCATGGCATGGTGGCAGTGTTTTAAAACAGATTTTTTCTCGATCAAAGTCGTCACATGACATGAAGAATTACACGACGAAAACAGCAGGGGACTGTGTAGTATGCAAAGGGAAAACTGCAGTCCGGCCTGGCTTGACTAGGCACGCATTACTACTGTGAGAAGAAACACGGAGACAGGAGAATAATAGCGGAAACGCAAGTCTACGATGACGACGACTACGACGACTAACGTCAGTTCAGTACTTATGGCTGTGTGTGTGTTATGTTTAAGGATATGAGTTGACAAGAGCCAGCTGTCATCGATTTTTATATTTCCCCTTGCCTGCATATTATGTATGGACAAAAAGTGTGTGTGCATTATGTCTCTGCAGATTGAAGACTCTTTATGGATATTGTTCTTAATAATCGTATTTAAAATGTCTGTGTTGCGGTACTCCGTTCCAACAAGTAATTGATATAACATTATCCATAAAAACAGCACACTACGTCATCCACATGGCATCCGTTGTTCGTGTCATTGTCTTTATTACTGTTGCCGAAAGCTGTTTTAGCTGCTCGTTTTTCGTGATTTTACATGTTTGTCTGTCTGTCAACAGCGTGCCGGTCTTATGACATGGGATAAATGTAGTATTCAATTTACACATGAAGATAGGTCAACATTATCAAAGTTATGCCGCTTTTGAGACAAATCGGTCAATTTCCCAGGAAGCGATTACGTTGATCACTCCATAGTCACATAAAACCTATTTGATTACAAAGCAGCACAAAAAAATGCAAAACGTTATCAAATCTTTTTGATGGCATGTACGATTCTTCCCTGAAGCAAGTATCCTTTTCTGCTGGCAAAACCGGCATCATAAAATAACAGTTAGCGGCAATATCAAACAGAAATCTATTCAAGAAGATTCACACTAATATTTTTAACATCTTCACTCATGTCATCAGGTAATCAATTTGTAAGCAGAACTGTTCATCATTTCATTTCACAATTACCATTTTCAGCAGCGTTCCATTTTACGAGCGCCTTTACAACCGTTTATTTTTACATTTATAATACCAGTAGTAGTACACATGCTATCGTGACACAGCCATATCCGTATATTCAAGATAATTTGTTTTTCATTGAAGCACACAGCACACCACTACAAGCAAACACATATAACCACTAAATAAGAAGAAAATGATATCCCGAAGATAAGATAGTACAAGTCAAGAAACTAAATACTGCTCACATAAAACTATAAAAACCTTGTGTGTGTCTCTGTTTGTAATGTCATTTTCATCGCTAGTTACCTAAAACTCCCTTAAGCTGACAAGATTTTTTTTCTTACTACTCATTCACGTCCACACTTACCGTCTTTTTCCCTAACATTTTCTATTCTCTGGCATGGCACATCACACACACCCATCATCCCACAAAAACCCTTAATATTACTACCTCACATAATTTTCATTACTTCTAAAACATTTTACTATAGACACATACATTTAGCAAATTTTTCATGTCGTTTTTTGTACCCCACCAGAAGAGAAGAACAGCAAGTGCCATTATCACTATGCGCATTTTTATTTTCAAGGAATGACATCCCAACAGCCATTCTACTACTATGAACTATGACGTGCAAACTCACAGAAGGAGAGGATACTAGTTTTTATAGTCCTCGCTCAATATAACTCTCCATAAAACAAGACTTTGGCCTCCCTCTGCTTTTCCTTTTATTTTTCGTCTTAAAAACTCCATGAGCATCGAACCAAGTGAAAGAAACATTTCCTTCTTGTTCTTCTCCCCGTTTGCCTTTTCCCGTGTGTGCAACCCCCTATATTTCCGCAACTTTAAGTCAAGCCTATAAGCCATAAACCTGTAATAATATCAACCTAGTAGAAAAACGGGAACAACAAAACGTCTTTTACTCTTCTTGTTTATGTATACATTTGAAATACACACTCGTCTTACTAATTTTGCTGATGGTTTAGTCACTCCATATAGCTACAAATGTTGGAGTTGTCATCGTTTCCGTTTTAGTCGTCTATGATATGAGGGGTAGACGATAAAAGGAAGAAAAAATAAATTAGCAATGTAACCATGTAGAAATACAATGAACCATATAATATCTCTGTGTACTTATGACTTTTATATGAAACACGAGGAGCAGCAAAAAGGAAACATGCAAAAGTGCGTTTACTTCTTCTTCTTCTGGGCTGTCGCCATACGACTATAGAATTCAGAGAAGTTTTTTTTCTACATGATACTTTGCTTGTTTGAGTGAATCTTGTTCTTTTGAAGGGAAATAAGGCGGTGATAAAATTTTACACTGCAACTTTATTATCCATTTCCATGCAGACCAACAGAAAAAGAACAAAAGCAGAGAAGCGTTTCACTCTGACAGTTTTTTTATATCGTATTATGAAATTAGATGACAATGACAACAAACAGTTGTACAGCAACAAAACAGGATCAGTCGCCGATGCAAGAAGAGAAGAAGGGAAAAATATACAGAAAAAAAGTTTCTTGGATTGTTATACTCTCTGTGTGTGCGTGCACTCATCTCACAAAAGTGATATGGGGCATTCAAGCACTCACTCAGAAAATTGGATGAAGTAAAGCATCCATTCTCCATATCCAACAAGCAGGAAAGACGAGAGATGGCAATTTTACACAAGAGAAGAAGTGGCTAGACAGGAAGACAGGGTGACATGACATAAGACAATGCAAGTTTTTTTAGCCTTTGATCCAGAAGAAACAGGTAGGTATTGAGGGAGACGGAAAAGATAGAGGATAAAATTTTCTACCGAAAACTGTATTATTAGTTGAGCTAAAGAAAAAAAAGTTCAAAATGAAAACTTCCATCCATTCAGCATTCTCTCATAATAACAGTGTATTCAAATGTGGCATTTTGCAAAGACACAATATAAAGCTATTACTTCCCCGTTAGAAATTTTGCTTGTACAGCTTGTCTCGCAAAAGAATAATCTTTTCATTCCATAATGCCTTCCTTTTTCCTCATCAAAGGATCTTTATTATGCAAGGCGCTCATTCTGTCGCTGTCGTTTCCACTTGAAAATTGCAACGTTGGGAAAGATAAACATGCAAAAATGTTTTGCAACAACGGAAGAATGAATAGAATGCAGAAAACAGCTCAGAATTGTTTTTGAGAGGGGACAGTCGAACTTCCAGCTATGCATTTTGCATGACAAGACCACCACATACAAAATTCAATTTTGTCACAAGGTTTTGACCTGGCTTGGCTTAGTTTTGAGTTGACTTGGAACAAAAACGCTTAGCTGGCTATTCTGACTTCTTTTGAAACAATCCTTGCAGCTGAGCTATGTAAAACAACCATCAAGAGAGAATGCTTTCTGCTAATCGCAAGACATTAGGTTAAACTAAACAGGAAACAGGAAGACTTAATTAAATGGCTTATTCTTTATTTTGTAATAAAAATTGTTTAAAAATTTATTATAGATTGTACGATTTGTTCTTTAATGTAATGAGTTTCCATTATGGCTCTTCAACTATAAACAATTCGTCACTGTAGCAAGAAAAATGTAAATTTGTGTTTGATACGCTTTGCTTCGTATGCATTATGTATTAAAATCCAACAAATTCTTTGAATTGCTAAAAAATTTGCAATCAATTTCATCACACAAGCTTCTATAAATAGCTTCTGAAGTAATCACTGAGCCATCCTGGCTGGAAGGTTAACTTTGTTAATGTTTATGCAATGCGGGTACTCATATTTGGAATTAATGACGCTTTTGAAATCTCATCATCGATGGTGGGTAATATGAAAATTCCAAATTTCATAATTCAAATTCCACTGCCTTGCAAAATCCCTCTCTTATTATTTATATATACGCTGCTCAAGGTTAATCTTGCCGTAATCAATGTGAAATCAAAATTTCGCAATTGGAATTTGCAATATTGGCACTTTGTTAATAAAATATATCAAACAAGAGGCATTGCCTCCCATACTCTCCCATTGCTCATGTCATGTTATTTTTCAGTTGGCATTCTCTTGGAAAGATGCGAAATAAAATAACGAGAAATCCAACAAGAGACGAGGGAAAAAAACAAAAGATGTTGTAACATGTTCACAGGGCCAGAAATACATGTCGATTCCACTATGCTTGAGTGCCGATTACAACACTATTTTTTTGCATCTAAAATAGGACTCTCTCTGCAGTGCTGCGTTTGTACAGCAGTAGTAGAAAAAGGAATTGACACAGGAAGGAACTATGTAAAGCATGTCATTACCAAATTCATATATCACCAATGTAACATCATGATCCAGTTTGACGATTTTTTTTGCCCTATGAAAGTAAAAGCGGCACAGCAAAAAAAAGGTCTGTGGTTGGTGCCAAGTCAAAACCATCATGTCATCTTGAATATATAAGAGCACATGCATTGGCGGCGAATGGCTATTACGTCTTTTGCGAGAAGAAAAAAAGAACTACTTGTCTCAACTTCCATACCTATGCGGACATTACCAAAAAGTCGGTTTTATGTATTTGCAGATGCGGCGAACATTTTACAAATCTCAAAACATACAAAGTTTTTACTCTGCATTGGTTATACTTTATGGTAGATACGAATAATGTTTTTTTCTGCTGTCAGTCGAGCAATATAATTAATTAGTGTGCAATGCGAATTTAGGTTCAAAAGAGCAATAAGCATAGAGCACTTAATCATTTGTTCTGCTGCTATAAATAGCTCGAATTAATTATCTTAATGTGTCATACTTTATCATTATTTTAATATCCAAAGTTCTTTGATCATAAATTATTAGTAAGATTCTACCTAAATGATAACCAGCTATGGAAAATTTTAATAATCTCTTATTATTCCAATTTTGTTAAAACTTTTGCCTTCATGCATAATAAAATAGTTTCATTGGTTGCCACGCTACTTCCTTGTTTATCCAAAGTAGATTTAAGCAAATAGTAAAACTATGTGATTTACTTCTAATCCTAAAAGAACTTCGGTGTAAAATAAACACATTATTATCCTACATTCTCATTCGATGAGGTTTAGTAGTCGCTTTACATAATAGTCAATTGTCAGTCACATCCTGTATGGTGTACATATATAGGTAGACATTTCTCTCTCTTCATTTTCTGTGTCACTTGGCAAGCGACAACCATCCAAAATCTGAATCGCATTAGCATTTTGAAGCAATGTCGAATGACAACTGGCAAAAAAAATATACGCATGCAATTTGGAGCTCACTCTCAATCTCTGCTGTATGTTCCAAAGCACTCCACGTAGGAAAGCTGGCAACTGGCATTGAATATAATAACAGGAGAGGAAACAACAATATGTCATATTAGGTATCTATAAACACTATCATATTATTAAAGCTTTTTTGGGATGTCGAATGCCGACATGAATTTGTAGTACATACTTCAATCAGCATGACAATGACAATCAATGTGTGTGCAAATACATTAAAAAATCTCTAGAGTATCTCTACTCGGATGCGTTGTTCATATTATCGGATGGCTTGTGTGAAGCAGGTGTTGGCTTAACTTGCCGTTTTTTTTTTACCTTCGACATTTACTGAGAATTCAAAGTTGAAAGTTTGTTTATGAGCTTGGTAGATGAAGTAGAGAGAGAGCAAACATTATTGTCAAACATCCACAAAATTGACAAAGTGCAGTTTAACATCTGTATTAAAAATTAAAGCGTTGTACACCCATCAACTTGAGAGTATTTACACCTTCTAATTTCACTCAGGATTCGTTTTGATGACATTGAAAATTTTGTACAATTACTGGCAAACATGATGAACATGTCTGCGTGACGTGTAATATTTAGTCTCTGAAAGGCCAATTCCATGACCATGCATGATAGAAAACACAATGACAATTTGGTAGTCAGTAGAATCACAACCAATTTATCATGATTTTCACGAAGCTCTGTGAGGAGATCAGAAGAGTCGTCCGGAACGGAAACTTTTCCATTCAAATTCTGCATCACATCCTTTCCCTCCTACCACCACTGCATCAATAAAATAATAAAAATTCTACCGCAATGTGCGCAACCATACCTGTGTAGTGAGTGGTATGAGCCTTGTGTACATAGTAATGGCCTTTACAAGGTCGAGCAAGAAAAAAAATTATCGCATTATCATAAAACATCAGGATTCGGGCTGGAACGTGGCGTGTTATTAGAAGTGTGGAATCTAAAACTCAATTATGCTTTTTTCAGATGTGTACATTCCAGCAAATGTTAACAAATATATTATGCATGATTTTTTTGTAGATGTCTTTTTTTTCTGCACAAGCTTTCGACATCATGGATGATTTTGGCAATATTCAAATTAAATTTAGTGAGAAATATTTCAACCAAAATATTCTCAGAAAGGTGTAATCAAGCTTATAATAAATCTCATATCTTTTTACTCGGAATCAAGAGGAAACGAAGAGATGATAAGAAGCTCGGAATTCACTTTGGTATGCTTCGTGTCAATCATTCCGTGAAATATTTCTTGGAATATAAGATATTATTGAAAAAAGCATTTCATCTTCAATGCACCATAATTTCAAGTACTTCAATTTCTATTCGTAATGCCTCTAAGATTAAGGAAAAATACCAAATAATTGATAACTGAAAGCGCATTCCAAAAGTAGACGTTTTTATGTGCTACGTCAATGCCTTCTAAACATGAGACCATACCGACTTTTATAGCTTGCCTTCTTTCAAACGTTCTCTGAGTTGAGTGGCGTTCGTGCAGTTTTGCAAATTTATTTGCAAAATAGACGGATGTTAGTGCACTATATTTAGTATATAGTTGCATTATTGTGTTCAGGAGTAAAACCACTGTCTTCCTCGAGTCCGTCAAAACGCCAACCTCAACGATTCCCAACTAGTAAATAATTTTCTGCTCGAAATCAGAAATTACCACACACGCAAAGTCAGCAGCATTACCAGACATCAGACCAACAACCAACCATCTTCTGATCTTCTACTGACTTCGTGTTTCTGTGTGTAATGCAGTGCTCGTTGGTTACAGGAGAAGAATTTTTGACTGCGGTGAGCTGAACACTAAACGTTATCACAATATCCCAATTAATTATCAGTCTCTTTGAATGGATTACTATTTTTTTCTTCATATAAATATTTACTAAGGCTAAACGACGGGATAACAAGCTTCTTGGAAAATTTATTAAGAAACGTTTTTCCTCGAGTAAGCCTAGAATACATTATCATCATCACAGATTAGTATTTGCATTGACGAAGCTCATGTAAGTATCCACAGAAGAAAAAATTCGTTAGAGGAGATTAATCAACTCACAAATATTTAGATGGTCTACAACTCGAGTTCGAGTTCAGACCTGAAAACGTTTTACGACGAGTCGAAGTCAACCCAGCTGCACAGCCAAGCCAAATGCCAAGCCAGCAATATAATTTGACACCATTTCCTTTTTACTTATCTCGCGACATTATGCAGAGACATGGTGTTTGTGGGATCATGATTAGATCATCGGTCATCACTGAACTGCACTCTTTTTTTACTTGTTTCTTCGTGTCGACTAGAGAGTAATGAATGAATTGCATAAAACAAACTATCTTATTAGTAGAAGTACAAAGTGTCGCATGCTCTCTCTACTCTTAATTTCCATTTCACTTCATTGCCTATGTTAGGTAGGTATCTAATGCTATGCGGATATGTGTAATAAATATATGTACATTCTTTAGAAGCCGAGAGCAAGACCTAGACAAGTAGAGATTTGTTTAATTCTTCGATTCTCGTATCAATTTTTCAAGCGAAACATTACACTCTCGCTTTCTGCATTTTATACTGATGCTCTGTTTTTCTCTGATGACGATGACTCGAACAACATAAAAAATATATTTACTTATTTCAATGCAGCAGTTTAGACATGAGAGGTATACACATGATTGGCGATTGAAGCGATGCCGTAAAAAGAGAGAGAGAGACACCGGCCAGGCCAAAAAAACGGTGAAACATGAGTAAAAACTGCATGCCTAATAGAACAACTGCACCAGTTCAGAAATCATTGACTCGCCATTACATTTCCCGTCATTCCATGTTCCCACACGATCATACCGTTACCCTAAAACTTGTTCGTTCCTGTAGAGCTCTTGCTACTTCATTCATACTTAAATCTTATGACTCATGACTATCCACTTATATATCTCCAATCGTTCAGGATAGAAGAACGTAGAACAACAATCTACACGTTATAGTTTCCTCATGTCAGATAATTTATATGTTTTTCAAAAAAGGAAGATTATCATGGCGCTAATGATTATGAACAAGTGTAAGTCCTAAAGTGCTTGCATGATGTGATGATATTTAAAGTACTAATATTATTTATAACTTACAACATCCATAATTGTAATAAGGCATGCAACATGCAAACCTCAAAAGATACAAACTCTCTGCTCGCATAATCATTCTCAACCAGAAAGAGAGCTTCATCATCATCACTTCCTGTGCTGTGGGAAAGTCTGCAGTGTGCAGCAACCAGTATAACAGCAGCAGTGGCAGTCTAACCATCAGACCATCTACTACAAAACTCTGAACTCCTGTCTTGACATAGTGGTGTTGCAGCTGCCATAAGTTGAACAAGCTGAAATCAGTCATCCTGTTCAAAGGAGATAGTGAGAATCATGCATTTTGTCTTTTTCCTTCGAAAATAGATTGACTGCCTGAAAGAGAGGGTAAAGTGTGAGAATTCCATCTCTCCACTATAATAACATGTAATAGTTGTACTAGTTGCAAAATAATATTCTTTAACAGACAAAGTGATGATGTATCTCGTGTAGTGGCTCTATGAACATAAGTAGTTATTTCTAGAGGCGGACAAATACACAAAGACACACACATCAGTTTCTCATTTGATCTTTTTCATCTTTCCTTTTTTCTTCCTTTGTTGTCCAAGTTGTTGTGAAATGTGAGTGCAGAGAAAAAAGGAGATCCAAATAAACTGAAAGAAAAAAAAACACGTATATTTTTTAGACTCGTATATTATTTTCTTCATGTGTACATACACACTCCACACAATAGAATGCTCAACTTGATTCTATTTATTTATTTATCTTGATTTACTTCTGTTGAGCCTGGCTCGGGTTGGCTTAGCTTTCGCTGGCTTTGCCCTTCTCTCGTAAATACACCGTTATTTGCAGTATAAACAAACTTGTAACTTTGCAATAAATTCGGATTTATTGTTGCAGCTATTTAGTGGGAAGCAAAAAAAATAGTAAAATTTATAGATATACTGGCTCTTCTACTATAGGTTTTTGTGCAAGAGTGAAGCCAAGCCGGTAGAAAAAAAAGCCTAATAACAGGTTTAGTGGTAATGTTGACTACTGCTACATGAGTTTTTTTTTCTGCTGAAGAAAGTGAAAAAAACGGGAAGCTAGAGTTTCTGCAAATGAAAAGCCAAAGCAGCCTCCTTTGTTGAAGGTGGGGGAGGAAGGACGGAGAGCAAAAAAAAGTTGATGTTTTAGGAACTACTAGTACTACTCACTACACATTCTTTTCTCCTCGTCTTTTGTTCATGCTCAAGTCTCAGCAATCAACAGTGCTTTTCTGTATTTTTTTTATCTTTCACATTCTCTTGCTATTTTTGGTGTGTGTGTGTGGATGTGCGAGTAGTTAAAAAACGTTAAAAAGGACACATTCAACATTCCTAGTTTGACTTTTGAATGCTCTCTACGTGAGGAAAAAATCGAATGTGGTGATGATCTTTGAATCATTTTGCTGTGAAAAAGGGCAAGAATGAAAGAGAGAGAGAAAGAAAGGAGCAATCTCTGTCGAATCTTTAGAATAATCAGAATAAAAGTGGAGCGTGCTTGAGTTAAGCGTGTGCCACATTGAAAATTCACTTTCACTTTTTTTCATACGCTCATTTTTTTTCTTCTTGGTTCCATACCCGGCAGTTAGATTGGAGTTGGAAGTGGCTTTTTGAAAGTGTAGAAGTGAAACTGCGCTGGGTTTTGATGATCACTCCAATTTCTGAATTGGAGAAATTAAATGCTGGTTAAAGCAAAGCTATGTATAAAAAGTGTGCTTGAAAATAAAACATAGACTGACTTTCTGAATACGAGAAAAAAACTGTTAATTGTAATCAATTCTTGTGTATAGTTCGCAATTTAATTTAGTTTTTATAAAACTTGAATTGAATTTTAGATTGACTTTTAGATGAAATCGGCGGAACGCTCTGCAATTCGAGTTGTAAGTTAAAAAATATGTATTCTAAAGTTTCAATGGGTTACTAATAAGTGCTCTTTAGCAAAAGCTGAAAGTGTAAGTTTGAAGATTGAATCGATGTCGATCTATGGAAATCTGAAGGAAACGATGACAATGAGGTATTTTTGAGAGACTATAAATTATTCATGTTGAAATCATACGCATCTTTATTTCTCGCTATTTTAGTCCATCCATGCATCCTCTCACGACGTCAACTAGCCCGAGTCATAATTCATAATTAAAGGATGTGAGTTGTGAGTTTGCATGATAATAATAAATAAGCTAATAAATAAAGCATGCCAGTTGAAGGCTGTTTTGAGAGAAGTTGCTTCATTTTATATATTGTAATATTATTATTATGTATCCTGCAATTTTATTCGTCTTAGAATATGTGCGCATATTTTGATGATCATGACGAGAAAATGATCTTCCACATATCTTTTTTGATCTATCGCGATGAAATGAGAACAAACGCGTGAGTTGCGTCATATACGCAATGGCATAACCAACCTTCTTACAACACGTTTCCCCATCTCAAAAGTTATCCTACTTTCTGCTGGTTTCACCAAAATCTATCTCTTTATATCCTTTTCATCTTTGGAAACATTGTTTGCCGTGTAAATCGGAAGGCGTATATTTTTTCATACGGTGAATAAACACACTTTTTTTCTTCATCTCACGCACTTCTTGGTAAATATAATACTACCGTAAGTAATGAGTTGGTATTGGGAAATTTTGGGAGAGGGGAGGGAAAAAACGACAAAGAAAAAAGAAAATCTCTCCAGAGGCAAATATTTTCTTGTAACTTGTAAAGAACTGAAAGGATGAGACTCAGGAAACGAACTGGAACAGGAATTTTTTTTCTTCTCTCTTCTTCTTCACTGGTGTACTGGTAGTTTTAGAATTAGAACATTTTACTGAAAATGAATAAAGGAGTGTGAGTGTGGTAGCAGAGAAAGTAATTTGGATGAATAAAGGGAATAACTCAACTGACTTCCTTCTTCTTTCGTCTCTCCTCTGCCTCTTTCACTCTCGACTTTCTCAGTACAGTTCTCAAAGAAAATGCAAAGGGGGAAAGATGGATACCTAAAAATACTCTTCTTCAGCAATGCCAGCATTTTTGGCATTAATGCTGCAGCAGCAGGAAAAACCGACGTCTGTGTCTTTGAAGACGATGAGGAGGAATGTTTTGATGTGGTAGTTTCTCCTTTCTAATAGCAGATCCTAAGAAAAGTTCGTCATGCGAATGGTGCTGCGGT